>VDFB02353493.1:320209445-320379810 GCA_007258455.2 Sequoia sempervirens
GAGAGTAGGAGGGATATTATTGAGAGAGAGGAGGGGAAAGGGGGTGGGAGGGAGAGACCTAAGAGAGGGAGAGAGATATTGCAAGTGAGAGATAGGGAGTGGGAGAGAGAGAGGAAGTGTGTCTATGAGAGAGAGAGAGGGGGGATGAAGATACATGAGAGAGAGAGTGAGAGAGAGATGGAGAGAGATAGAGTGAGAGAGAGAGGAAGTAGGAGAGAGATAGAGGGAGTGAGTGAGACACCTAAGAGAGGGAGAGAGGGTAGGAGGGAGAGACTTGAGAGAGAGAGAGAGAAAGATAATGACCTAAGAGAGGGAGATGGAGTGAGAGAGATAAAAATACCAAAGGGGGAGAGATAGAGGGAGAGTGAGAAAGGGGGCTGGAGTGAAATAGATTTATTTAGGTACCTCGGTCGAAGGGAAAGAGACTTGAGAGAGGGGATTGGACTGAGAGAGAGTAGTCTAGGTTGCATGGGAGGGAGTGAGACCTGAGAGAGAGACTTCAGAGGGATAAATAGTTATCTAGTTAGGGTAACGAGTTAGAGAGCATATGAAAGGTAAAACCTCAACTATCCATCTACGATCATAATCTGTGCACTCTAAGCATTATCAAAGTTGTCAAGCAAAGAGAGGAAAAATTTAGGTTTTGTTCAAAGCAAGCCATTTGGCGAGAGCCAAATTTGGTGCTCTCCAAATGACACATCACATTTAGCGTATGCCAAATTTGGTGCTCACTAAACGACCTACTTTAGACATGTTAATTGACAAGATTTTCCAAATTTCCTCCTATTTTCATCTGTGCTCCCCATCTCATTTCCATGTCTTTCAATGCAAGTTTATAAAAACCCCCATGATAGCATTGACCTCTCTCTTAGCTATCTAAATATATAATTCTTCTTTCATTTTGATTTAGATAAGGTTTTAATCCATGGCTTCTATTGTAAATGCCTTCATTTTTGGTCAAAAACCAACATCTGCTAGTTTTAGGATAGATTTTTACTCGTTCATCAAAACGTGAAACAAATTAAATTTTTTGAAACTAGACTCCATTCTACACATGATAAAATAAATAATCAATTTTTGATTATTTTTCAAAAAAATTAGTAGGGAGCACACTCAAATTTTAGCTTTTTAGGATGTTTCCACTTTTAATATTCATAAAATATTATATATTCATTAAAAAAATTATTCAAAAGAATGAGGATAAACTACATGGTGTTAGCTAATTTCTCTGGGATTTTTGAAATTCTAAAAAAAAGTTAATCAAAAAGGGTTAGGCGCTATGCTAGTTTTTTTGATAAAAAAGGACCTATTTTGGTCCCCCCCATTTTTGACACCATTAATATTCATTAATTTTAAAAAAAATTACCATCTTAGAAACTAGACTTGGAGCACTTCAACTTTTGTTCTCGCTACTTCTTCAAATTTATAGCGTAACTATCTTCATTTTCTAGTGCAAATCAAATTTGACTGATTTCAGAAAAAAAAAGGGGGCATCTTAAGAGCCAAAATTGTGTAACAGATCCATGCACTTACCCTTTGTGTTTTCAGTAATTGGTTTTTTCTCTAGGAGTTGATGAATTTCACGTTCACTTGTTGTGTCATGTCCTTGTTTACTCAAAATTGTGAAACCCTTTCCATATGTTTCTTCAAGGTTGATGGGATTGTGTGTTACGTTGTTAGCATAAAACAGTTGAGTGCTTGCATGTCTAGAGGAACTAGGTTAACCTATTGTACGGAATTATGAGCCTAGTTTTTGTTATAGTTTTTGGGAGAATCTATAGTCGGGTAGGTGCAGGATCATCATGGAAAAAATAGGCCCTTAAGTGGCAAAAAATTCAGAAAAAATCAGTGTTATGCAACTTGACGTAAAAATTTGAATAATTTATCTATATTATTTGAAAAATATGTAAGAATAGAATCTGTAGAAAATTGAATGTAGTTTCTAAACTGCTAGGTTTATTTGAAAATAAATAAAATCTATTTGGTGAAAATTTTAAATTTCAATGTAGTAGTACTTAAATTTCAGGGAAAAAATAAGAAGTAGGTGTCTTTCTAACCACCCTAACCATAATAAAATTATAATATTTTTTTATAATATTTCATATATAAGTAGAGGACTCATGGCCGGATGTGATGCATATTTTTTTGTAATTTTTTCCAAGTAAATAATTAATTATGAATTTTTTATTACAACTTTTTAAAAATATAAAAAATTGTATGTTTGACCAACTTAACTTGGTCAAAACTTCATGAAATTTAATTTTTCTTTTTTTAATCCTATAGTATGTGAAGCATAGAATGTGACATATATTTCGGATTCAAATAATGTGATACCGTTTGAAAGTTATAGATTTTTTTCAATGAGCCTATCGCTCAGGACTTTAGTAGTAATTATAATAGAAAATAAATAATAATTATTTATTAAATTCAAATTAAAGCATAATTTATATTGGTGGAAAGCTAAGAATCTCCTCTAAAAACCCTTTTTGTTTCATCAATTTTGGGTTAAAAAAAATTCGTCAGCCACATACCCTACAAATACCCATAATATTGCCACTTTTTGGCGCCTTGTGATCCTGCACATACCCAGTCTATTTGCTCATAGATGTCATGGACTTTAATGATTAATTGTTGACATTGGAATAATTTTTCCCTCAAACTGTTGACATTTGATCTCTAGAAACCTTAATGATGTTTGGCATAAAATGTGAACTATCTATATTGATTTTGCATGTGGTTATAGATGTGTAGTTATTTTGCGTACTGACCTTGCCATGCAGATTTGATGTGATAAGTTTGGGAAGACACCCCCAGCTGAGCATGCACCATGATGACTAGCAAAGGAAGCACTCCAAGTCAAAGAAGACTGGTGGTAGAGTATTCTCCATGCGACCAAAGTGTAACCACCTTTTTGTAATGGAATTTTAATGTGTGAGCATGCACAGGCATTACTGTTGTGTTGAGTCTACGTCTGACTTGCATGTTTGACCAGATTCCATGCATGTGTAACCGACATCGCTCCACTTTCTCTGTTTTCCCTAATTGGCATCCTCCCAGTCATGGAGTTGACTGTCTTGATTAGTTGTTAGCATACATAATAATCAAATGCTCCTTCCTCCTAGTTAGTTAGTTAGTGAGTTGATTGTTCTATCAATTGATTAGTAAGAATAGAGGAAGAGGTTGCATTATTTGATATTGTATTCCAATTTCAATTTATAGTGAATGAAATAAAATTTTTAGTTCAAGAATTTGAGTTCTTGATAGTTTAGAGTATACTTATTCAAGGGGGGCCACTTGTTGAGTAATCTGTTTCAGTAGTTTAGCATTAGTTTAGTATTACTTGTTGTTCAGTACCTAGATGAAAATTTGGCATTGACTATTCCTACAACCACTATAATTCCATTCTGTGTTTGTTCCTACAACCAAAGAAGACAGAGTAGTTCCTATTTGTTGCCCAGATCTTTTATTCCTCTTATTCATTTCAATTCAGCATAGTTGATTGGTTGATGTTCAGTATTTGCTTTATTTCTTTTTTAGCAATTTACTTTCAACATTGTGTTTCTTAGCTATAGAATGCAATGACTGCTTGAACCCCTAGTGCACATATAGAGCTGGTCCATTTCAAGTTCACGTCCCTGGGTTGATAATTTAAATTCACCTTCATGGTGATTGAAGTAGCTATTTAGGTTAGATGCCCAATCTCTGAATCGTGGCTATAAAGGCTTAGTTATGGAATCATTGTAGGAGGCTGACAAAGAACTTAGGTTCAAATTTTGTTTCAAGATGTAAGTAACCAAATATCTTAGGACGTGGTATTGTAGGAAGATATTGTTGTTTCATGGATGGATAAAAGGATGTGTTATCTTCAAGGTTGTCAATACAATCATTTAGGAACTTATTCATTCTTTCATCATCTTCTTTAGTGATGTCAACATCATGAGGAGGGCATGCATTAGGAGTTGGGTTAGCACAATTTAGTTCAATGTCATTAGCATCATTTCCAAAACACAACTTGACACATCCACTAAGGAATTTAATGACTTCCAAAGCTTGTTAAAGCACATATCAATGATGCAAATTTAAGATTCTAAACTATGCAGTAATGTTGTGAATGCAATTTTGATTTTAAGAAATGCACAAGATGAATGAAATTAAGCTAAATACAATTATTTTAATGAAACATAAAATCTGGAGACAAAAATAGAGAGATAACCATAGAAAATGAAGACTGAATGCTAGAAAATGTAGTGAAAAATATGCAAAGGGACTCATTCTCCCTAAGTGGCGAATGAGTCTAGATGCTAATTTTTTTGAAAATTTTAAGAATTTTTGAATTGAATTTTATGCTTTTTATGTTTTTTGATACAAATGCATAATTTTACTGATTTTCAATGAATTTAAGTGCAATAATGTAAGCTAAATGAGCTTTTTACTAATACAAATTTTGAAACCTTAGAATGCAAATTAATCGATGCAAAACCTAATGGAATGTTAATGCAAGATAAATCTAGGATGTAAATGCACTCCAAATCATAATTATGATGCTCTAAATGCAGGTTCACCAAAATGAAAAGATGAAAATATGGGGGGCTCTCTTTCGCTTCAAGGGTTTAGGACCTAAAAGGAGAGAGTCTATTTTCAACCTTTCACTCAAGAATAGAACCTTGAGATTTAAATGCAAAGGAGATTGAAATCTGGCAAAGGGATGGTTCTAGGGATTCAATGAGATAGACTGAGGGGTTCACCACCAAGTGTAAACTTGGAAAAGATAATGCAATGGAAAAAATAATGTGATATACAAACAAATGCTAAATGACCTAAAAAGATAAACAAAATGTAGTAAAAAGCTATGAAAGTGGAAGTATGCACCTCGAAAGTTGAAGAAGGTAGAATGGAGGTCCGGATAATCAAAAAAATATTTGTTGAAGTTGACTAGGACTCATACACTAGGCTAGGTGAATCAGTCCAGTTTATGAGAAAATACACTAGAGCAAGTTTCATCCAAAAGGGTATTCAAATTTGTAAAAATCTTAATCAGACGTATACAGTGGGACTCATTCACCAATAGTGGAAAATCAGTCCACTTCTACTTTTCTAGAAATTTTGAAGTGGATTTTGTTGGTCTCGGTCTTCTTTGCTCTTCTTGACTGGTTTCCAGATCCAAAACTACAAAATACCACCTGTAGGTCTTCTCCAAGCTTCTCCTAGGCTTTGTGACAACTTTGAAAACTTTTAGGGACTTGACAAATTTTCTCCACTTTGACTTCTTAGAAAATATGCAACCTAGCCCTGCAAATCACACACAAGAAAAGTGAAAATGTTGTGGGGGTTAATGAATAGGGGTTATCCTTGGTCAAACCAGTTGTTGGTAATTAAACCTTGAAATTAAATGAAATGTGAAAAGAGAATGATGAATGAACAAATAGTAATGTTTCAACTCACCAAACCCTAGAAATAAGGTGTTGCAAACATGTAAGTGATGGCTCCAATAGATGTAGACATGGAATATTGCTTGATGTTGATAGATCTTGAATGAAGCACTTGCTTGAAACAAAAGCCCTACATCACAATTGTTAGCTCTAAAACAACATGATGCAAGCAATCTTTGACATGATGAATGACACTTGAAGAATGCTCTTGAATTCTTGAAAATATATTGTTGAAATGCCTTGAATGCTCTTTTGAATGCTTAAAGATCTCTTGTGAACTCACTTGAATGCTAAATGTTTTTAGGTCCAACTATGAGTGAAAGAACCTTGTATTTATACTTAATTATACAAGAATTATCAAAATTACAATACTACAAGCCAACATCAGATCTAGGAGAATAAAATCCTATCTAAAATTTGATTTAAATTTGAATTTTGGTCACATGAGACTCATTTTACCAAGGTGGTGAATGAGTCCCATCACACATAATGTATGGGACCAAAAATCAAAAGTGTCTAGAAATGTGTAAAATTTGCATCAGGGCCAAAAAGACCTAGGTGGGATTAGAAGGAACCCCTCAAAAAATTATTGGTTCCAGTCTATAATTGTGTAAAATTTGGCTTGGACCCTTATGTTTGACTTTGGGTTATGTTCCTCATAAATGTTTTAGGGTCTTATAAATTAAAACCCTTCATAATTTCCCTACAAATCTCTAAAATACCCTTGGTCATTAAATTGGTGCACTGACCTATTGTCGTGGTACCTGGTCACTTAAGTTGTCACTTATGCCATTGAGGTCATTGTTTTACCGCCCCCCTGATCTTAGGTCTTCCGATCACCTTGATCCTTTTCAATATTAAAGTTTCCTATGGTCGAAGGATTAATTTTATAAATCTTTAAGTCCTCATCAAATATGGGTCAAGTTCTCGTATGCCTATGGGTGGCCCCTTTTAAAAACTAACTTTTGCGGCATGTGCAGAATTAGGTTTTCATGATGGTCGTTTGATTATCAGAAGTTGATCCCAGCCATTCCCCGTATTCCTGTACTAGGATGTTTCTTCTTATTTTATTCACATAGGCTGGCAAGCTTCAACTGCATGTCTAGTATGCTGGTGGGCCCAATTTCCTTGGTGAAAATACATGGAACTTTTCAAAGAAGATCAACGAATGTAGTTTTGAAGACGTGGCCACATCTCTACTACTCCTCGCGTGCCCATATTGATTTATTTCATGTTATTTAAAAACATGGGCTAACAAGTGTTGGCCACATAATACTACCAGAAGCTAGGACCAGTGTCTCCACAAGGATAGTGGACGTAGTCTAAAGGAAGATCAACGGTGGACATCACGACATGCGTTCTCACCAAAGTCGTTCGCCGCACACCCATCTGTATACAACAATGAGGAAAGATAGTCCAATAGGCTAGTGGCCGAAGTGACACTTGTCATTTTTGTGGGACCTGCTAGGTCTTGAGGATGGTAATTTTCTTTGTAATAAATGAAACTGATAGATGATGGCAGGTGACATTGGAAAATCTTGACCACTCCTTGCCATCCCATGAGTGCTCCTCCTGTATGACATATCTTCAAATGGGTACACAGGAAAGTTCCATGCAGACTGCTTATTAGAACTTAGAAAGTTTCTAGTAAAGGTAGATGTAGCTAGAGATATTGGCTGAGACCATTCAAAGATAAAAATGATGCTAAATTAGAACTGATTCTTGAGCACGCATGTGAAATTGTAAACATTTTGTGGCCATCAAATATTTGAAAATCTAGTACACGTGGGAAGGTGAAATTGAAGTAAGGAAGGTACGGGCCAATATTCTGAAGATAAATCATGATTGTTCCTCGATGTCTTGCTATGATGAATTACAAGTTAATTAATTCCTATGGGAAAGTAGGTAAATATGACACAATAGGTTTGGTTAAGAAATTAAGCATATGGTTAATATGAAAGTTAAGTGAATGCTTATCTCACTTGAGTTTCTTGATTAGGAACAAGTATCAAATGCATGCGTTTAATTTTATCATTAATAATCTAGATTATGTAACCATTGATTTGCTTCAAAGTATGATCAACGTTTGAGATTCAAAATTAGGTTAATTAATTGCCATTGCTTTTGCACAAGCTTTCCTAGAGAATTAATGTAGATGCACACCAGTTTCTCTATTTAAGGAAGATCACTTGCTTGATTATTCTCACCATCTAACTGTGAGAATTAGGAGTCTAGAAATTGGAGTGATTTTGAGCTTATTATTTCTACAAGGAGTGGTGTATTTGTTTTAGAAATTTTTAATAAGTGGCTATGTAAGGAAATGGGAAAGGTGAGTGTGAACCTTAGCCTAGTCTAGAGGTATAAGAGGCTTAATCCTCTTGAATCTTAGGAAAATTATCCCCAAGGTGAATAGGGTTTGCCAAAAATACCTGTGACACCAAAGAAGAAAGCTAGAGTTGTTAATAATTTTGCATAGGGTTTGCTCAAACGTGCTTATCACTTGAGAGACAGAATTGTCTTTGAGGAATTGGTCACAAGAAAGGAGAAGAAAGTTGAAATTCCTAAGAGGGAATCTTCCCAAAGGAATAGGTATCATCAGGGCTACATAGGATATCATCATTCTCCTATTGAGGTCTTAGATAATTCCTCTAACAGTGGAGATGAGATTGATTCTAGATATCATCAATATATCATGGCTATGATTGACTTGGTTGATTTTGAAGATGACGTGATGATGGCTACTCTGCTTTCAACAAGGACACTTAGTGGGAGCACCTACTTTGCTAGTGACAAGGAAAAGTAGTATCATGTTCCCTATCCCAATGGGTGCTTGGTTTTTGGTCCTTTGTGTTATCTTGTTATTTTTGGTTGGTGGGTCGTGACATGGTTCTTTTTGTTTCTGATGGTGACATTTTTGGGTTAGGAAGAACTTACATGTTTCGATGTTGTACTAGTAACACTTTTTGAAGCATAGTGGGTCTACCCTAGCTAACAGTTTTTTGAGTTATGTTTTAATCTCCTTGGAGTTACACATGATTGCTTACAATCAATTGGGGAATATTCTCTCACTTTCTAGTGAAATTCATTTTGGAATGAAAGTGAAATGTAAGTGTAATTCAGTCTAATGTGTGTTGCTCCTTTGTCTTAAAAAAACAATTTCAAGGCTAGTTAAAAAAATTCAGCAAGGTAGCTCATTCTGAAAAGGGTTATACACAGAAGGAAAATAGATACTAAGTTTTCTAGTAATATGTTCTAGGAAAAGGTCAACAGATATATATATGGTTTTGATAACAATACAGATAGAAAAATAGTACTAAATTTCTATATATTTCTCCTGTGTACAAATTATACAAACTATGAATAATATAATCAATGGTTATCTTATTTGTCTTTGTTGGATTCTAATAGATGTGATTTTTTATTCTTTCTTATCCATTCAATGAATGAATGTAAATGCTTGAATGTAATAGTGGGTTTGATATAAATCTTGTGTGAGGATTCTTGTAAGACGTTAATTATGGAAATGACTAGTGGGGGTATTGTAATGCAGTATTTTCAAGGCTGTGGGTTAGTTTTTCTAAATATAGGATTGTTATCTAGTCATATAGGTTTATCATTTGACTATTTTCCCATAATATAGCACTTGTATGGAAAAGTATTCATGCTCTAATTGTGGTGATCAACTTGAATTTTGATCACAAAATATAATCAAATCACTTATGGAATTTTGTTTTGGTGTGTGGGAATGTTAAATGAATTATATTTTCTCTTTTTTGAGTTAGTCACTACTGTGAAGATTAGTCAAATCTTCATGGTATGGTGCCTCTAAAACATTTAATGAGAATCATCTATATTTTTGTTTTTGATACTAAATACACACTAGTGTCTATGAACAAATTGTTTAGGATTGCCCTCCTAGGTTTCACAGAGCCTAAAGTGAAGAAGTGAAGACCTAAAATCCTTTACTTATGTGTTGGCCAGTCCTTTCCCTTACTGATAATTGCTCTTGGAAAGTTCATAGTTCTATGGTAAGAATAAGTTTGGTTTTGGAAAAATAACCAATAGAAATGGAAACTCCACCGCGGAGGGGTATGTACAGGATCATGATGGGCCAAAAAGTGGCAATATTATGGGTATTTGTAGCGTATGTGGCTGATGATTTTTTTTTTACCCAAAATTCATGAAACAAAAAGGGTTTTTAGAGGTGATTCTCAACTTTCCACCAATATAAATTATGCTTTAAATTGAATTTAATAAATAATTATTATTTATTTTCTATTATAATTATGACTAAAGTCCTAATCGATAGGTTGATTGAAAAACATCTATAACTTTCAAACGGTATCACATTTTTTAAATCCAAAACATGTGTCACATTCTATGCTTCACATTATATAGGATTAAAAAAAGAAAAAATAAATTTCATGAAGTTTTGACCAAGTTAAGGTGGTGAGACATACAAGTTTTTATATTTTTTAAAAGTTGTAATAAAAAATTCATAATTAATTATTTACTTGGAAAAAAATTACAAAAAAATATGCATCACATCCATACATGAGTCGTATAATTATATGTAAAATCTTATAACAAAATATTATCATTTTATTATAGTTAGGGTGGTCAGACAAACACCTACTTCTTATTTTTTCCCTAAAATTTAATTACTACTACATTGAAATTTAAAATTTTCACCAAATAGATATTATTTATTTTAAAATAAACCTAATAGTTTAGAAACTACATTAAATTTTCTATAGATTCTATTCTTACATATTTTTGAAATAATATAGATAACTTATTCAATTTTTTACATCAAGCTACCTAACATGATTTTTCTAAATTTTTTGCCACTTAAGGGCCTATTTTTTCCATGATGATCTTGCACATAACTGGAGACTATTTGAAGAATTATTTGTGGTAGATCATCTTGCCTTGATAGAGTCTGGGAGGTTTTGAATTAAAATTTCTCACTAAGAGTGAGTGGAAACTCCGAAGAACTTTGTACCATTGGAAAGTGTTGAAGAAGGAACTTAAAGTGAAAATCAACTGGTGAAAAATACTTCATATTATTGAAGTTTGGTCCTCTACAAAGGAGGTGGCAAATTTGTGCAAAGAATCTAATAAAGTATGATATCTACTAAATGTATCCTGGTATTTTCCCCTCTTTTGATTTATAAAGAATAAATATATTTGTAAGAAGGCCATTTTTAAGAGATATAAAAGAAATGATATGTTCCCAATTAAGTGAGTTGAAGCACTGAGAAAAGAAATATTGGATATTGTTCTACATACTTCTGAACAAGAATTTGTAATATCTTAACTGAGAAGTATGCCTATTTTGAAAATCTTCCCATTAGAAAGATTTGAAATAGGAGTATTTGAGTTATGCATTGAAATATTTTAAGGTTGTGATAAAAGAAAGAAATAGGGAAATCATCAACTATAGATTTGATGTTTGAAGTTAGTAAAGGGGTGTAAATAGATGTATCATTCATGTATACATCCTTGTGGGGTGCATAATATAAACATGAAGAGTGTACAACCCCTGTCATGTCATCAAAAGGGTTTTTATGTGGAAAGATATGGACCATTAAATTTTAATGGTATGCAAGGTTTCCCAAACCCTATTCCTAATGAATTTAGGGAACATTTTCCAAATTTCAAAGGGAAAAATTAGAATTAGCATCTCAACATCTCCAAGATTTTTTGATTTGATGGGAGATTATGAGATAAGCCAGGAAGATGTTGTTATGAAGTTTTTTGTTCAAACTCTAAAGAAATATTCTAGAGATTGGTTTTCATACTTGCCACTATGTTCTATTTCTTCATGGAATGAATTTAAGGAAATATTCATAAAAGATTTTGGAGAAAGGATTAATCCTCATTTATTAAGGCAAAAACTTAATAACATTCTAAGAGAAGAAGATGAGTTAGTCCCAACTTTCAATCTTAGATTTTCAAAAACATTAAATGACATTCTTGAAAGAATGATACTAAATGATGCAGTATGTATGATTGTATATTTTTATGCATTTGATGAATAAATGAGTTATCTACTAAGAGATAAAGAGCTTGCAACAATACATCAGGTGTATCAAGTTGCTATGGATATTGAGAACAATCTAAAATATTCAATGATGAAAGGATACATGGCTGCAAGTGTTGGTTATCCTAGCACACCTCATGTAAATGGAATTCATGGATTAGATAATAGAAATGATTTCCAAGGGGTTAATACTTCTATTCTGATTTTTCCACCACTACAACACACAAATCATAGTGAGCTCCAAGTTTAACATCAACAAAATTTGAGAAAAATTGATCAGATGTCTTTTATTGAAAAAATGTCTAACATGAAGAGGAACAGGGGAGAAACAACCTATGATTTGTTTTCAATATTTTTGGATGCCTTTTTGGAAGTCCCCAAAAATTTTAGACCTGAGGATTTAGCATGTATTGATTTATTTTTTGAAATCTTTGAGCTAGGGCTGAGTACCTTGTCAAAAGAAGAGAAACCTCACAACTTTGATTGGGTATTTAATTGGATAAAGTGTATTGAAGAGGAAAAATGTGACTATGCACAAAATATTATGTCTCAAGATGTTGATAGAAGTTGTTCTATTGAGAAAAATCAGAAAACAATGCAAACAAGTGAAAATAGTATCTCAAAAAATGGACATATGTCTTGTTGTACAGGTGAGGATTGTGATTGTAATCAGCCCACAAGAAACATATATGAAGATTTTTATATTAGTAATGAAGATAAAGATGCACTTCTAAGTATTGTTAATTTCTCATCACAAATCAATTGTCAAGATATTGAAGATAAGAGTCCAAGCATTCTCTCTTAAGAAACTGCACATAGTTTATATAGTGATGAATTTTCTTATGATAAGGACCATGATGAGAGTGAAGGTTTTTGTTATTCTTTTGAAGGTTATGAATTTTCTTATGAAGATAAGTTAGAGTTAACTCCTTCACATGAAGGATGCAGTGATGTAAATGATAAGGTCACTTATTCACAAGTAGATGAACAAAATTCACATGATGAATACTTAGAATGTAGATCTAGTTTGCTATCACTAGAGCATATTGATTCAATGGATGATGATCGGTTTGAAGATAAGAATGTGTGTATTCAGTACGTTGATCCTGAACATAGTGTTAAAAGTGATGAAGATGCTAATAATCATGCTTGTGATTGTTTATATGAAGCAGATATGGAGATACCAACTATGCTTAAAGAGGATAATGATGTACTCATGGACGAAAAAAGGGTTTCATTATTGAATGATCAGAGTATACATCATGATAAGAACATGGATCTTGAATCAAAACTATTAAACATTGATAAACAATTTGATGAATTTTCAAAATGTGTTGATATTGCAGAACTTTTTGGTCCATGTGTAGAGCAACTAGATAGTGCAAACAATGATGGATATGTTGACAATAACTATGAAATGAAGTTCTTTGTTGATGTTCCTTATCTTTGCAGTATGATTATTGACATGTTTCCATCCAACGAAGGGAGCACTTGTGTGAATGAAAACAAAGATGCCTATTCAAAGACTAATGAATTATTTTTAGATATCAATGAGTCTTTGATACATAGGTCAATATGCTTATCAACTGACAAGGAATATGAAGTTATTGATGCACATAAAAATTCCTTTGTTGATCCTATTAATTCTGAAAAGGATGGTGTTCAAAGTGATTCAGATGGAGGTATTGTGAACATTAATAAACTTTATAATCAGAGCTTTCAAGAATTTACTGATGTGATTGGGCCATGTTGGTTGGGTAAACTTACCTATAGTGCAATTCAGTTGAAGGAGTTTCAAATGTGTGAGAACTCTTTGCTCAACACACATGAGTATTGCACATTATCCCTGAGAATCAAGTTTGGATTAAGGGAGATTGGTTTCTTCAACAGATCGATATTTGATAGAGGTAAACATGGGTTTTTCTTTTCTTTTTTGTGGCCTAGGGCCATCAACTATTGTTTGAAAATTCAAAAAAGATTATATTTCCCAATTGATAAGACACCTGGTCTGCACTCCCATGATTCTAGGATCTCACCATGCATACGAGAGGCATGTGTCCCCAACAAAATCCACTAATGGAACCCCTAAAAAAATTCTTGGTTCCAGTCTATAATCGTGCAAAATTTGGTTTGGAACCTTATTTCTGGCTTTGGGTTATGTTCCTCATAAATGTTTTAGGGTCTTATGAATTAAAACCCTTCAGAATTGGCCTACAAAGCTATAAAAAACCCTTTGTCACTCTATTGTTGCACTAACCTATTTTCCTGGTAACTGGTCACTTAAGTTGTCACTTATGCCATTGAGGTCATTGTTTTATTGGCCCCTAATCTTAGGTATGTTAGTCACCTTGATCCTTTTCAATATTAAAGTTTCTAATAGTCGAAGGCTTAATTTTATAAATCTTTAAGTTCTCATATGCCTAGGGGTGGCCCCTTTTAAAAACTAACTTTTGTAGCATATGCAAAATTAGGCTTTCGTGATGGTCGTTCGATTGTCAGAAGTTAATCCCAGTTATTCCTTGTATGCCTGCGCTAGATTGTTTCTTCTTATTTTATTCACATGGCCTGGCGGGCTTCGACCACATGTTTGGTATGTTGGTGGGCCCAATTTCCTTGGTGAAAATACATTGTGCTTTTCAAAGAAGATCAATGGTTGTAGGATTGAAAACTTGGCCACATCTCTACCACTCCCCGCACACCCGTCTTGATTTATTTCATGTTATTTAAAGACATGGGCTAGCGAGCGATGGCCACATAATACTACCAGATGGTGGGACCAGTGTCTCCATAGGACCAATGGACATAGTCTGAAGGAAGATCAACGGTGGATGTCATGACACTTGTTCTCACCAAAGTAATTCGCCACATGCCTGTCTATCTGCAGTAGTGGGGAAAGATAGTCCAATGGGCTACCAAATGGATTGACACCCATCATTTTTTTGGGACCCGCCAAGTCTTGAGGATGGTAATTTTCTTTGTAAGAAATGAAACCGATGGTCAATGGTAGGTGACATGGGAAAATATTGACCACTCCCTGCCATCCCATGAGTGTTCCTCCTATATGCCAAATCTTCCAACGGGAACTTGAGCAAGTTCCATGCAGACTACTTCTAAGAACTTAGAAATTTTCTGGTAAAGCTAGACGTAGCTAGAGATATTAGCTGCGACCATTCCAGGATAAAAATAGTGCTAAATTAGAATTGATTCTTGAGCACGCATGTGAAATTGTAAACATTTTTTGGTCATCAAATCTATCAGGAGCGAGTACACGTGGGAAGGCGAAATTGAAGTAAGGTAGGGCATGGGCTGATATTCTAAAGAAAAATCATGATTGTTCCCTGCTATCTTGCTATGATGAATTACAAGTGAATTAATTCCTACGGGCAAGCGGGTAAATATGACATGACAAGTTTGGTTAAGAAATTAAGCGTATGGTTAATATGCAAGCTAAGTGAATTTTTATCTCACTTGAGTCTCTTGATTAGGGACAAGTATCAAATGCATGTGTTTAATTTTGTGATCATTAATAATCTGGATTATCTAACCATTTATTTTCTTCAAAGTATAATCGACGGTTGAGATACAAAATTAGGTTAATTTATTGTCAGTGCTTTCACATAAGCTTTCCTGGAGAATTAATGGAGACACACACCAACTACTCTATTTAATGAAGATCACTTTCTTAATTATTCTCACCATCTAACTATGAGAATTCAGAGTCTGGAAATTAGATTGATTTTGAGCTTATTGTTTCTAATAGGAGTGGTGTCTTTGTTTTAGAAAATTTTGATAAGTGGCTAAGTATGGAAATGTGAAAGGTGAGTGTGAACATCATCCTAGTCCGTAGGTCTAAGAGGCTTAATCCTCTTGAATCTCAGGAAAATTCTCCCCAAAGTGAATAGGGTATGATATAAATACCTATGACACCAAAGAAGAAAGCTAGAGTTGTTAAGAATTGTGCACAGGGTTTTCTCAAACTTGCTTATCACTTGAGGGGCCGAATTGTCTCTGAGGAATTGGTCAAAGGAAAGGAAAAGAAATTTAAATGGCCTAAGAGGGAAACTACCTGAAGTAATAGGTATCATCGAGGCTACAAAGGACATCATCATTCTCCTATTGAAGTCTCAGATAATTCCTCTGATAGTGGAGATGAGACTGATTCTGGATATCGTCAATATCTCATGGCTATGACTGGCTTGGTTGATTCTGAAGATGAGGTGATGATGGATACTCCACTTTCAATAAGGACACTGAGTTGGCACACCTACTTTGTTGGTAACAAGGAAAAGTATTATCTTGTTCCCTATCTCAATGGTTGCTTGGTTTTTGGTCCTTTGTGTTATCTTGTTCTTTTTGGCTGGTGGGTTGTGATATGGGTCTTTTTGTTGCTGATGGTGATATTTTTGGGTTAGGATGACCTTACATGTTTCGATGTTGCAATAGTAACAATTTTTGAATGATAGCGGGTCTACCTTGGCTAATGGTTTTTTGAGTTCTCTTTTTCTCTCCTCAAAGTTATGCATGATTGCTTAAAATTAATTGGGGAATATTCTCTCACTTTTTGGTGAAATTCATTTTGGAATGAAAGTGAAATGTAAATGTAATTCAACCCAATGCATGTTGCTCCTTTGTCTTAAAAAAAATTTTCAAGGCCAGTTAAAAAAAATCAGCAAGGTAGTTCATTCTAAAAAGGGTTATACACATAAGGAAAATAGATACTAATTTTTCTAGTAATACGTTCTAGGAAAAGGTCAATCAATATCTATATGGTTTTGATAACAATACAGATAGAAAAATAATACTAAATTTCTATATATTTCTCTCATATGTACAAATTATATAAACTATGAATATTATAATCAATGGTTATCTTATTTGTCTCTGTTAGATTCCAATAGATATGTTGTTTTATTCTTGCTTATCCATTCAATGAATGTATGTAAATGCTTGAACCTAATAGTTGGTTTGATATAAATCTTGTGTGAGGATGCTAGTAAGAAGTTAATTGTAGAAATGACTGGTGGGGGTATTGTAATTCAGTATTTTCAAGGCCATGGGTATTTTTCTAAATACAAGATTATTATCTAGTCATATAGGGTTATGGTTTGACTCCATTTCCTAGAATATAGCACCAGTATGGCAAAGTATTCATGCTCTAATTGTGGTGACCAACTCGAATGTTGATCACAAAATATAATAAAATCACTTATGAAATTTTCTTTGGGTGTGTGGGAATGTTAAATGAATTATATCTTCTCTTGTTTAAGTTAGTCACTACAATGAAGATTAGAAAAATCATCAGGGTATAGTGCCTCTAAAACATTTAAGGAGAATCATGCATTTATTTTGTGTTTGATATGAAATATACACCAGTATCTGCAAACAAATTATTTAGGATCACCCTCCTAGGTTTCATAAAGCCTAAAGCGAAGAAGTGAAGACCTAAAAGCCTTTACTTATGTGTTGTCCAATCCTTTCCCTTATTGATAATTTTTCTTGGAAAGTTCATAGGTTTGTGGTAAGAATAAGTTTGGTTCTATAAAAATAACCAATAGGATTCATTCGCTCAAGGGTGGAAAATGAGTCCCAAACACTAAATTTGGGCCACACAAGCCAAGAACACCTAAATTTTGGTTGGTTACTGATTTGTGTCAGGATTATCATCAAAAAGATGCAATAAATGAGGCTTGTGGATGCAAAATACAGAAAATTAAAGCATACGAAAGCCCAATTATTAATGAAAATCCTAGAGAAATGTGAAAGTGTGTTACAACACTTTACAATGCTCTAAATAAGGAAAGATTATGATTAATTATGATTAAAATTATATTTATTATGCTTAGTTAATTTATAAAACCCTAGAAAAGTGTGAAAGTGTGTTACAACACTTCACAAGACTTTTACAAGTCACCATTAAATTCCATTAGTTCACAAGGTCCCAAGACCTAATGTGAATGTGTTATCCAAATTACAACACTAAATCAAGGAAACATTAAGCCAAAGTCCACGAGGACCCAAACGAGTTTGAAAAGGTTGAAGGACCCTTTCTTCGACAATACAATACTATTTCTTACATTCTTAATAGAGAATAGTTAAGAATAAATCATGATAAGAATCCATATGAATTATGAAAAGGAAGACCTACTTCTGTGATATAATTTAGAATATTTGGAAGTAGACATTTTATAAAATGGAATGAAGAAACTTTGAGTAAATTTTAAACATCTCATGAAGGATTATTTCTAGGTTATTCAACTACAAGGAAAGCTTATAAGTTCTATAGTAAAATATTACATAATATAGTTGAAATTGTGAATTTTAGAGTGGATGAAGATTACTCACAATTGTTACACCAAGATGATATGCATTCAAAAGTCCCTAGTTATGAAGAAAAATAAGAATCTACAAAAGAAGAGTCACAAGAGGAAAGTGATGTTGATGAAGAAGAGAAACCAAACACTTCTCGAAAAGCTCCACCCATATTTATCAAAAAAGATCATTCTGAGAAGAAAATTCTTGGAAAAAAAGCTAATGGTTTCATTAAAGAATATTTCTCAACAAGAACATGTAAACTATTCTTTAATAGCTAAAATTGAACCAAAACCTTATGAAGAGGTTATTAAGGATGAAATTTGGATTAAAGATATGAAAGAAGAAATCAGTCAAATAGAGAAAAAAAATACTTTGAAACTTGTATTAGGCCTACTAATAAGAATGTAATTGGAAAAAAATGAGTCTTTAGAAATAAACTGAATGAAGATGGAAAGTTAAAAACAAAAAAAGACAGATTATTTTGCAAAGGGTATGCTCAAGTCGAGGGTATATATTTTGATGAGACTTTTGCACCTATTGCTAGGCTTGAAGCTATCAGAATCTTTCTTGCATATTCAGTTTTTAAAAAATTCAAAGTATACTAGATGAAGGTAAAATATGTATTTCTTAATGGCTATCTAGTTGAGGAAGTTTCTATGGAGCAACCTAAAGGATTTATTGTGACTAACAAAAAGTATTGTGTATCAATTGAAAAAGGCTCAATATGGTTTAAAACAAGCCCCTAGTGTTGCATTGGCATTGTTTTGTCATTGATGTCAAAGGTGCATGTGGTGTCAAGGTTTGGAACAAAGGACAATGTTGCTAGAACAGTGTTGCTTTCCATTCTTTTTGGTCTTCATATTTCATTATTGCTTCAAGGTGCTTTAAATTCTTTAAGGATTCAAGGTGTAGTATCATTGCATAAAGAAATCAATTGCATTCAAGACATTTAATGTATTCATGTTTGGTATAGTACTTGTTTTCATATTGATACTCAAGGCATAGTATTCTACATTAAAAAATATCAAAGGTGCAAATGTTAGTATATGGTAAAGAAAAAAGCACATAATTGCTTAATTATTCATGATGTGCTCATGATTTCTCATGTATTTAGAGGTTCATTTCATGGCGAGTAATGAAGGTAAGGTTTATTTCAAAGATTTTAAATTGAAAAGACTTTGCATAAAGTCATGAAAGCTAAGTTTGGATGTTAAGGTCTTTTTATCCCTTTGATGGTTAAGGTTTTGTTTCAAGTGGAGATATTCTTCTTCAAAGTGAATCTTCTTTAAAAATGTCAAAGTCATCATATTTTGCAACCAGATTTCTTGGGGTCTAGCAAAAATTCAAATTCAATCATAGGTGCATAACTTAAGTAATAGTCTTGGTGCAAGAATTATATTAAAGCTTCTCTTTGATTTATTTTGAGGTTGAATTATAATTAGAAGTTAAAATTAACTTAAGTGACTAAACAAGGGCTTCAAATACATTGGGCAACTAACCCTTCTTATAGTGCTACCAACCAAAAATTTGAGTGTTGTATATTTGGGTCTATTGAATGCTTTAGATTATTGTATGTGGTAGCAAAATAAGGGTTTCAAAGTTTGGTATGCAACAACATGTTGTAAGGCATTGATAGTAGCAAATTTGTGATGGTTATGAGCAGATGAAGGTGTTGACAGTTTTGACAATTGAGATTTGTATGTTTTTTTAGTTTGTTCCTCCCAAGGTTTAAGGTATGGTTGTATTGTATTTTAGATAGTTGATGATTGCTATATATATATGGTCTGCTCAAGTTCAAAATTTGGTTAGACGGTGAAATGAAAAGCATGAAACAAGAGTTATTTTTGTTTTAAATGGATTTTATTATGTTGTTCAAAAGAGATGTTTCTTTCAAAACCCTATGTTGAATTTATTGATGAAAAAGTATCCTTGAATATGTAAAATCCTAAATTCTATGCTTTAAAGAATTGCTAGAAAAATACAGTGAATAGATTAATGGGTATGTGCAGGATCATCATGGAAAAAATAGGCCCTTAAGTGGCAAAAAATTAAGAAAAATCAGAGTTAGGAAACTTGACGTAAAAATTTGAATAAGTTATCTATATTATTTCAAAAATATGTAAGAATAGAATCTGTAGTAAATTGAATGTAGTTTCTAAACTACTAGGTTTTAAAAAAAAAATCTATTTGGTGACAATTTGAAATTTCATGTGGTACTTAAATTTCATGGAAAAATAAGTAGGTGTCTATCTAACCACCCTAACCACAATAAAATGATAATATTTTTTATAATATTTTAGATATAAGTAGAGGACTCATGCACCAATGTGATGCATACTTTTTGTAATTTTTTCCTAGTAAATAATTAATTATGAATTTTTAATTACAAATTTTAAAAAATATAAAAACTCGTATGTCTGACCACCTTAACTTGGTCAAAACTTCATGAAATTCATTTTTTCTTTTTTTAATCCTATAGTATGTGAAGCATAGAATGTGACACATGTTTTGGATTCAAAAAATGTGATACCATTTGAAAGCTCTAGATATTTTTCAATCAGCCTATCAATTAGGACTTTAGTCATAATTTGAATAGAAAATGAATAATAATTACTTATTAAATTCAAAGTAAAGCATAATTTATATTGATGGAAATCTGAGAATCTCCTTTAAAAACCCTTTTTGTTTCATCAATTTTGGGTAAAAAAATAGTCGTCAACCACATATCCATCATATTGCCACTTTTTGGCCCATCATGATCATGCACATACCCTAATGTATTTTGTGTGTTCTAGGATTCAAGTGAAATGGAATCTATAGAACATAAGATGCATTAAAGAAAAAAGCTTATATGAACTTTAGAGAAATATAGAAATCCTCTATCTTTTAATCTTTATCCTGATTGTTGATCAATTTCAGTGAGACATCTTTATGCTAGTGAGTCAGTTGCTATGTATTTTCAAGCGAGGTAGTTGCTAACTTAAAAAATCCAGTGAGGCTGTAGCAACATTGAAAAGCCATTGAGGTTGTAGCAACATTTAAAAGCTAGTTAGGCATATTTTGTAGCCAGTGAGGCTATGTAATTAGTGGGTTTTGATTAATCTAGTGAGGCATTTTACCGACTGGTTTTTATCCCTATGAAGGTTTTCCACTCATAAAAAATAGTGTGTTATGATTCTTTTTTGGTTCATGTGATAATCATGTTTCATTCAATTTGGTCTTGCTGCTTCCTTTATCTACTTTTCAAAATTTGAGTTTTTATGTTGTTTAAGGATTTGCTATTGGCTATCACATTTGGTTACACTCTTCAAATTGAACATTGAATGATTACAAAGAGATTATGTTTTTTGAAAAACCATTAAATTGAAGTTTATTAGTGAAACATTGATTCACCTCCCTCTCAATTTTTCTTGTACTCCAACAAGTGGTATTAGATCCATACCCTTGCATAAGTCTAACCAACTTAGGGATTCCTAGTAGTGGTGCACTTGTTATGGAAAAGAGTAAAAGAAACAGAGAAAAAAGAAACACCCAATAGAATGTTGAACAACAAACACCACTTAAACCTAGTACAAAAGATGATTTTGTAGTGAAGAGTGTAGACAAAGAATGAGATCACTTAGTGAGTGATTTTGAACAATATTTTGATGAAAATGAATATGAGATTGATATGGAAGGTGAAATAATATATGCTCTCGATGAATTTAAGAAACTTAGAGTGGAGAATCAAAGGTGAAAATTGAAATTGGAAGAGTCTAGAAAGGTTGAAGAAGCAACTTGCTTGAAGCTGTAAACCATAGTAGAAGATTGTCAAAAGATAGAGGCCGAAGTATTGTCTCTAAGAACATGTAACTAGAGGAAAAATCTTTGTTAAAAGAAAACACTGTAAAAGATGAGTTGATTGTAAATCTGAAATTAGGGATTGAAGGAAAAAAAGAGGATAGGAAATATGACAAGGTCTGATTTGGAAGTCAAAATAATTGAATACTGAAAAAAAGGAAGGAGAAATAGTCTCGTGAAGGAAATATCTTGAGAATGTCAGGAAGTAGTTAGAAAAGAATCAGATATTTGATGAGAGCACTAAAAAAATTGAATGAGATGTTACGTAAGAAAAAAAATCACAAGGACTCTACTGGTTTGGGTTATGAAGAAGGATAGAGTTTTGGAGTCAGAAAAACTCCAAGAAAGAAGATAGATCTAAGCTATCATGTTGCTGCCCCTAAGACTGAAGAAAATAAGAAATTAGAAATTAAGACTATTGATAGTAGACAATTCAAGGAATTCAACAAAGGAAGAAGAAGTAGAGCTAATCGGTTCACAAGATCTCCATCTACTTGGCAAGATAAATCAGTGAGGTATAATTATTCATTTCCTGGTTATTGTTATTCATGCAATGGTTATGGGAATAAAGAAATTTATTGTAGATGAAGGTCTCAAAGAAGTTAATATGCATTCCCTAGGAATAGGAATGTAAATTTTTATAAATTTCATAACCATGGTCATGTTGCAAAGTATTGTAGAACTAGGTTTATGAAACAAGAGAGAAGAAATGATTTCTTACATAATAAAAATTAAAAGTCACAAGCATCTCATGACAAGAAGAAAGTAGAGAAGAAGGTTTGGAGAAGGAAACAACATAAAGTAAAAGAATAATCAAAACCTGTGCATACTACACAAAAAATGTCAATGCATGCATAAAGATTAGCTTGAGTTGGGGGGGAGATGCTTTTAGAGGTATTATTCAAACTGGTTAGATAATAATAAAGAGGTTGTGATTTTTCAATAAATTGGTTTTTTTTGGTTTAGAAGTTGGTGATAGTCCTTGATTGATCTTTGAAGTCAATATAAAGCTCATACTTATTCAAGACATTTTCAGTCATTGTGCAAAGGTACATGTTTCTTTGTTACAAGGTGATTATGTTCATAATGTAAATGAATTGCTTCTAAAGATTAGTGATGTTTGTCCTTAATGAAAAAAATGTCTTTTATGGATTCTTATTTTGATATGTTACAAAGGAGAAAAGGGTAGATCAATCAAAGAGAGTAGGAATAACATGTCTTAAAGGCTTGAGGGATAGATTTGATCTTTGGTTTCAAATATAATGATTACTATTTGCAGTTGGTTTTCATGCTTTTCATGTGATTTTAGTCATATATCAAGTGTCAAGATAGTAAGTGAACAACATGGAATAATCATTTAACTTAGAATCTACTTTCTTGGCTACATTGGATGGGTATGAGTATTCCTAATGCAAGATAGCTCTTGAAGCTAGTTGAAAAAGGTATATGTGTTGACAGTTACTACACTCATGACTCTAAATAGCTATTGGTTGAAAATGATAGTAATCGTACAACACATTTCTTTTGCTTTAATAATGCTTTCTTCATTTATATTTATCCTTGATAGATTGACTGTATGTTCCTTGATGAGATAGAGTAAAATGGTGTCAAACTATGACATATACAGTGCAAATAGTTAGTAGCAGCTCTTTATTTGAAATGATGGTGAGATATAGTTGGTATGACAGTGTTGATGTCAAAAAGGAGTAGAATATTTTTCATAAAGGTGTACAACATGGTAGCATGTTTCTCCATCAATAAGAATTAAATAATAGAAGTGAATCTTTTCATAGGGGGTGCAATGAGTATAGCTTCACAAAGTGTTTATGTTGATCATTTCATGATGCTTAATGATGCAAAGGTAATGTTTCTCATTTTTTATGTGTTCAAAAAATATGTTCTTGATCTTGATCCATTCAAAGGGTTTTTGTTCATTTGTTGATTTGCTTGTTAAGGATGTCAAAGATGTCAGTTCATTGATGTCAAAAAATATTAGTGTTGATGTCATATGCAAAGGTAATTAGTTGATGCAAACTGCAAAGGAATTGATTCATCTCATGAATAATAATTTGGCTTGGCACAAGGTTGAGAGTGAATTATAATTTTATTGGTGTTCATGGCTTATGAATTTCAACTTTATTTAATTTAGTACTGCTTCAAGACTTTCAAAAAAATTGTTGTCTTTGATTTTCTATAGGAGTTGCCAAAAATTCATAATAAAGGTTTGCACAATCATTTGATGTTTGGTCAATACTATTTTTCAAAATAGCGACCTTGCATGGTATTTGATGTTTGCATTTGGAGTAGTGATCTTGATAATTTATTTTTATTTTGAATGGTAGTTGATTGAAATTATGCAATGCTCCATTTGTGTGCCTTTTCCTTGGAAACCATATGAGATAGAACTTCAAAGGAAAAATAAATCCACAAGTAAAAAGGTGTTAAGAAAAATATCATGCATCATAATAAAATTTGGACTGCTAGTACTTGCACAGTCCTATTTTTTTCTTGCTCTATCATGCAAAAGTACTTGAAGGAAATGAAGGTGCTTGGTTTGTTGAACATCTAGAATACTAGGGGGGGTGAATCAGTATTCCATAAAACTATTTACATAAAATTCATATACCATTATCACAATTTTGACAGAATCAGAAAGAGAGAACATAGAAACCAATCAAAGCAACCATACACCTGAACACCAAGATTTTTATGTGGACAACCCAAAGAGGGAAAAACCAAGGTGAGGGTTAACTCACAATATATTATATCTAAATACAACATATTATGGGGCTCTGTATCATAGAAATATTGCCCCTTATCATTTTCATGGCCTTTTAGGTCTTGTTTCATGGTATTTGGTATGTTTTTCTTTGATTTTATGTTGCGACATGGCTTGAACATGCATATTTAGGTACTAAAATTCAAATAATTATGTCTTTTGAAGGTGTTGCGAAGTGTTGTAAGACATTTATGCATTCTTCTAGCCTCTATTCATTACAATTCACCTAAAAATTACCTTTCTACACATCAACAATTCCTATTTTGAAGTGTTGTAAAGTCTTGTAACAAGATTTCACACTTTCCTATGCACAAATTCACTATTTATCTCTTCTTATGACTTAATTGACCTTTTATGCACCCATATTCTTTAATTAAGTGTATTTTTGGATATTATCCCAACAAACAACATTAAATGAAACATAATTCCCAACTCTCTTTTTAGGTCCTAGGTGGGACCCATTCACCATGGGTGGCAAATGAGTCCCCCTTGGCCCCAAATTCAAAATATTTTAAATTTCTTTTTTGGATTTTATTAAAAGTCACTTCATGTCAGCCTATGATGAGGTATGAATAGGTAACTATGATACAAGATTGTATAAATAGGCATTTTTCACCTCATTTTACATCTCCTACAATCTCCAACACATCTTATTAATGACTCATTCAATCTCAAGCATTCTAGCATCAATTCAAGCAACATTCAAGCACTTTGAAGCATCCATTGACATTACTTCATACTTGTATTATCAAGGATTTGGTGAGTTAATAGAATTTTCATGTTGTTAGTTTACATTTCCTTTACATTTCATTATCTTTTCAAGGGTTTAATTACCAAAAGTGGGGTTTGACAAAGGCAAACCCCTATTCACTAACCCCTAATCATTTTTCCCCTTTTGCATGTTAGTTTGCAGCTCTTTGCATGCAAATTTGATAGGTTATTATGTTTTTAAGAATGATTTCTTAGTCAACTAGGTGTTTCAAGTCAACTAAAGTGTATTTCAAGGTTGAAGAGTGTTTTCTATTCGTTTCCTGCAGAATTGACTTAGGTAATCTGACAAGCAAACATTTCTAGGTCTGGTGTTGCAGAGTTGTCTTTTGATTTTCTAGAATTTTGGGAGTGGACTAATTCACCATCAGTGGTGAATGAGTCCCACCTTAGGATTGAAAATATGAGTTTTGTTAGATTTTGGATCTTGACTGTCAGAAACCAGTTCCCGACACTATTTTATCAAGAGGACTAATTCACCACCCTGAGCGAATGAGTTCCATTGTGAAAAATGAGTAATTTTCATCAGCATTTAGAACATTCCAGATTCTTCATCAAGTCTCCAGGTGCTCTCAGATTCATCCCTTCTCTTCCTATTCTGCATATTTCATTCATTTACTTAGTTATTGCATTACATAATGTGTTTTCAAACATAACTTTACATTGCACTTTGCATTCATTCTAGTTCATTGTAATCGATCAATTGCATTTAGTTTAGTTAATTTAGGCATAACAACATTCTAGATAACATTAATTGAATGAACCCCATGCATTTTTGGGTCCTATCTCTCTCCTTTTAGGTGGAAAACCCTAGAAGAGCTAGAGTTGTCCATAGTGACCCAAAAATCTATGGTTCATTTTGTTGAATTTGACTTTTGAACACTTAAGGTTTCTGATTTCATTCTCATATTGCATCCTAGTTTACATTTTGATTAACATTCAATTAGGTCATTTTTTTTTTTTGCATTCTAGGAATTTCATTTTGGCATTGCATTTCATTAAAAAAAAAAAAATCTACATTTTGCACCTATACTTGCATTATGTAGAGCATTTAAATCATTCTTAAAATTTTGAAAAAACAAAAAAAAAATTGCATACTGGCACTCATTCGCCACCTAGGGTGAATTAGTCCCTCTACAATTTTTAGACAGTATTTCGCATATTTTTTTTGGCATTTTTCTACATTTTAGTTCACAGTTCCTGCATTCTATTTTATTTTCCAGCATCTCTTTTATTACTCATTTATTGCATATTAGTTTATTTCCATCGTGGCATTTTCTTTTAGTAAGTTTTTGAATTCATTAAAATCCTTGGTAGACATGTCCAACTGTGTCTTTGGATATGACCCTAATGACATTGAGCTACCTCATGCTCTTTCAACTTCTCATGATTGTCCTCCTAATGTAGAAATCAATGTAGAAGATGATATTAGCATGAACTAGTTCTACAATGACTACCTTGATAGCTTAGAAGCTAGTGCAACCTTTTATCCCTCTATGAAGTCACAAGATCTTCCTCCTGTTGTACCTCCTGATCACTTTGCATATTTACATCCTGAAATCAATGGTGCACCTATGGTTCCTTCTTCAAGAGGATCTAGTTCCTTTAACCCAACACACTCAAACCCCTTTTATGATTATAAAGTCACAAACACTTCCATAAACCTTGAAGCAACATATGGCAATGGTTTCACTATCTTGAGTAAACAAGGTTGTGACATGAAACATCAACATGACATTCATTAGTTTATGGAACAACACCCAACCAGAGAAAATATAATAGGACTAGGATATCAAGATCCTTCTCATCCTGACAAACATCCTCTTTAGTCTCAGAGACTTCAGGATGTTAGTACAACAATCTTGAATCCTCCTCCTAACTTGAACATTATCCTTCCACATGAGCAACCATTTTCTCCTTCTAAGGATAATGATGTTAGGATCCCTATGGGTCCCCTTTCTCCTATTCATGAAAAAGGAGAACCTAGCAAATGAAAAAGAAACCATACAAATTGAAGAAGCTAAAGTTTCGTACACATCCTCTACCTGAATGTAAAAGGAGGCTTCAATTGCTTTTAAACAAAGGTCTTATACTCTTACCACCTTCTAATAGGTTAGTAATTCGTCCTAATGATTCCCACATACCATATTGAAAATATCATCGCATTATTGGAGATCGAACAGAAGCATGCCAAACATTGAATGAGATATTGGATAAGTATGATTTCATTGATACCAACTACTTTCCTATTATCCCTTAAAACTCCATTGTCTTATCATACCATAGTTGAATGATTTTTCATTCTCACTATTGCATTACCCTCTCCATCATCACCTTTGGATCATAATTTTTTTTCCCTTTGTGGATACAAGTACTTGTTAGCCTTTTTCCTTGTAATGCACTTGTCTTTGTCTCTTAACTATGTTATTCATTTTCCGCTTACCTTTTACGATTGAGAAACCAATAACTAAGGTAATGGTTTACTTACACTTGCATTACCTGTTTCTTTTATTTTTATTTAATGTGCATATCGTGTTCACCTGTGATGTGTGTGTTTGATGTTCTCTCTCTTTGTACACTTCTTCTATTTGTACCTCTATTCTTCCAATTGTCATTCTTTGTTTCCTTGTCTTTTCTTTTGTTTTGTGTTTTCCGTTTGGGGATGATACAAAGCATAGAGACGCCCTATGTCTCTTCCATGTTGATCCAAATGGTCTTTTTCCTTTTTGCTTTTGTTTTGTGTTTCCTTTTGAGGATGATGCAAAGCATTGAGACTAAAATGTCTCCTTCATGTTGACTCAAAAGATTTTTCCTTTTTGTTTCCTTTTCTCTTGTGTTTTCCTTTTGGGGATGATGCAAAGCCTTGAGACTGAAATGTCTCTTCCATGTTGACCCAAAATGGACTTTCTTTTTCCTTTTTTTCACTCTCTTTGTGTCATTATTCCAATTCTATGTGTACTTGGGGAATGATGACATTTCTGAGCTCTTTCATAAAAACATTACAACAACGAACATATTGATCCCAAATCCATATATCCCTTATGTGTTTGGTGTGCTTTCTTTTCTTGGGAGAAAATACCTTTCTTTGTCTTTTATTTTCCTTGACATGATGCAACCTAACTTTGAAACATATGACTTGGCATAGTGCTTTCCGAGTTGGCTCTTGTGTCTTGTTTTCTTTTTGCTTTCTTTGTCTTCTCTACTTTCAAGTAATTTCTCACAGAACAATGTGTAGAAATTCCTTTAAAGTGGGGGGCATACATTACCATAATTCATTTGCATTCCTAGTGTAGCCTTATCATTTCCATGACGTGTTTGTCACTTTGTGGATGACATTGGGTATGATGTCTTTCATAAGTGTGATCTATCTTGGCATATTTCATTCCTCTTTGTGGTTTGATGAGACACACTACATCCCCTAAGTTTTGAATGTACTATTCTTTGATTGGTCCTCTCTTGGATACATTAGATACAATGTTCCCTAAGTGATTGACCTTGAATAAACTTAACAAGAATGCTTTGAACATATTTTTACATTTCATTTTTCATTTTTCCACCTTGCATAGCACAAATTGCATGATTGTGGTACCCTTGTCTTTTCATTCATAAGAATTTGTCTTTGTGGCGCCTTGTTAAAGTTATCAACATGCATAAGTTTAACATGGTTGAGTGGGAAGCCCACCTAATGGCATTACTTTCCCCCTAGTCACTTTTGTGTTTTGTGAGTGCATACCAACTAGCATATGTATGTTACTTTTTTGTCCTTCTCACCTCTCGAAGAACTAGTTTTGTGGCCCCAAAGTGAGTACATTTGGGCTTTCTCACCCAGTGGACTTTCATGTGTTCTTTTTCCCTAGAGTGAGTATACACATTCTCTTTTAGCCTAGATCTTATCGACAACTAGTTGGATTAGTGATTGAAGCTTCATTCAATTCATTTCAACACTTGTGTGTTCCTTTGTTCTTAAGCTTAGTTTGCCATGGGATCTTTGTCCTGGGGGCTTGATCATCCCTCTTGATTGTTAGCATTCCATCTTGCTAATGTAAGTGCGTTTGAACCCTCCCCTCGATGTTCATGGCTACTTTAGTGTGAGTTTGAAGTAGGTTCATTCTCTTACTAAAGTGGGGGCTAAATGTGTCATAGAAAAATGGCCCCTTGTCATTTTCATGGCCTTTTAGGTCTTGTTTCATGGTATTTGATATATTTTTCTTTGATTTGATGTTGCAACATGGCTTGAACATGCATATTTAGGTACTAAAATTCAAATAATGATATCTTGTGAAGGTGTTGTGAAGTTTTGTAAGACATTTCTACATTCTTCTAGCCTCTATTAATTACAATTCACCTAAAAATCACCTTTTTACACATCAACATGTCCTATTTTGAAGTGTTGTAAAGTCTTGTAACAAGATTTCACACTTTCCTAGGTACAACTTCACTATTTATCTCTTATGACTTAATTGAAACCTTTATGCCCTCATATACTTTAATTAAGTGTATTTTTGGATATTATCTTGAAAAACAACATTAAATGAAACATAATTCCTGACACGTATTTTTAGGTCCTAGGTGGGACCCATTCGCCATGGGTGGCGAATGAGTCCCCTTTGGCCCCAAATTCAAAATATTTTAAATTTCTTTCCAATATTTTATTAAAAGTCACTTGATGTCGGCTTGCGATGAGGTATAAACGGGTAACTACGACACAAGATTGTATAAATAGGCATTTTTCACCTCATCTTACATCTACTACAATCTCCAATACATCTTATCATTCATGCATTCAATCTCAAGCATTCAAGCATCAATTCAAGTAACATTCAAGCACTTTGAAACATCCATTGACATTACTTCATACTTTCATTATCAAGGATTTGGTGAGTTAATAGCATTTGCATGTTGTTAGTTTACATTTCCTTTACATTTTCATTATCTTTTGAAGGATTTAATTACCAAAAGTGGGGTTTGACCAAGGAAAACCCCTATTCACTAACCCCAAATCATTTTTCCCCTTTTGTATGTTATTTTGCAACTCTTTGTATGTAGATTTGACAAGTTATTAGGTGTTGAAGATTGATTCCAAGTCAACTAGGTGTTTCAAGTCAACTAAAGTGTATTTCAAGCTTGAAGAGTTTTTTTGTCTGTTTCCTGTGGAACTAACTTTGGCAACCTGACAAGAAGAAATTTCCAAATCTGGTGTTGCACAGTTGTCTTGATTTTCTAGAATTTTGGGAGTGTACTGATTCACCATTAGTGGAGAATGAGTCCCACCTTAGGACTGGAAATCTGAGTTTTTTCAGATTCTAGATCTCGACTGTTAGAAACCAATTCTTGACACTATTTTACCAGGAGGAGGACTAATTCACCACCTTGGGAAAATGAGTCCCACTGTGAAAAAATGATAATTTTCATCAGCATTCAGAATATTCTAGATTCTTCATCAAGTTTCTAGGTGCACTCAGATTCATCCATTCTCTTTCTATTATGCATATTTCATTCATTTACTTAGTTATTGCATTGCACAATGTGTTTTCAAATATAGCTTTACAATGCACTTTTCATTTATTCTAGTTCATTGCAATCGGTCAATTGCATTTATTTTAGTTCATTTAGGAATAACAACATTCTACATAACATTAATTGAATGAATCCCATGCATTTTTAGGTCCTATCTCTCTCCCTTTAGGTGAAAAACCCTAGAAGATCTAGATTTGTCCATAGTGACCCAAAAATATGTGGTTCAGGCTCACTTCCCTTAAAAAGGCTCACCGCCTAAATACAAAAGATGGTTGACCATGCCAAGATACAAAGATAGTGGCTCACTACCAAGAGATTGAACTGATAGGATACAACTTTAATATGAAGGGTTCTATTCCAATGAAGCACCTTAAATATTAATCACTCAACAACTTGGTACTGATCCACAAATGATAAAGCATTTAGGCTCAAAACTTTCTTCCACACACTTTTCTTCTCCATGCTTTCTTCTCCTTTGCTATCTTATCTCATTCCTCAAAACATCTTACATATATACAAGTATATCTTAATCATCAATTAGGTTGGCCTAATTATATGAAAATTTTTTAATCAAAACTCTTTTTTTCATCACCATAAAATATTTTATCCATGTAATGAATTGTACCAAGTCGGCTAACATCCATAAAACACAACTAGTTTTTATAATGTATTGCATACGTTGATACAACCAAGACTAGAAAACAATTATCCAAACCAACGAATAATCCTCAAAGAAAACACCTTCTAGATCTGAGAACACATTAACTTACCATCATACCACCAGCATACAGACTATCAACCAAACCCCAACATAAGAATATTCACCTTATTAAAATGTGGAGTCTCTCACACAGTATGCCAAGCAAGGAACATCAATAGAATACAAAGTTGAACTATGTCAAAGATAACTTTCATCTCATAACCAAAGATGTCTCAAGATCTAGGATATAGCTATATGAATGAGTTAAGATAACATGGTTAAGATATTAGAGTCATATCAAATCTTGTAGTGAATTTTTGACCCAAACACCAACACACCTATCTATCACAAAAGGGCATTACCAACAGAGAATTTTTTTTGATAAACCAAGTAGCCTTCTCATAGAGTTATCATCATGTAGATATCATCATGTTGGCATCAATAATATCATAGAAACAACCAACACAAACCATCCATTATTCATTCTAATGTTTCAAAGCCCAACAATCTCCCCCTTTGGCATTGATGGCAACATGCATGAAAAAAACATTTTCCAACTGCAACTACATACTCTGAAAACTCTGGATACTCCCTGTATAAAAAAATTTCTTCACAAAATTTTTTTTCTTTGTCTCTCTATCTTTGTGTTTCACTATCTCCCCCCCTTTGACATCAATGAAAAAGGAAGGAGGGTCTGAAATATTTGTATATACATCAAGATGTAACCAAAAATATATGAACACAAGATTGAATTAACCTAAAGAATAACCTTTGAGACTCTCCAAAATGAACTTCCATGACACTTTTCCTTCTTCCCATGAATATTTTGCACTTATAAGAGTCTTGTGAAATAGATCAAGTTTAGTTAAGAACTCTATACCATCTGCTAGAGTATTGGGATTAATATTAATCTCTGATAATTCACCAATATAGCCAAGAGAAATAGAAGCATAAGTGTTCCTAAGTTTAATCATGTCTCTAAGTCTCAAAAACCTCTTAATAACTTCTATCCTTTGATCCTGTAGCAAATTTTTTTTTCCTAATGTTGCACAATGTAGGACCACCTTTGATTATCTCCATCTTTTGATAACCTGTATGTATTTGTCTGAGTGCTCATCCAGTATTCACTCATCCTTGTCTCATTTCTTATGCTTAGTGTACTATCATACCAATTTAGGAAAAAAGAAAATAGTTCATGGGACTCTTTTTCACAACTGTTAGCTCTCAAAAATGTAGGTGAGATACCTCAAGAGGTTTCCAATCCCTTGATACGTTTTAGGGTAACAGAAAAGGTCAGATGGTTAATACCTTCTACTCTTCAGGTGCTTCTAAACCTAGGCGGGTGTACCTATATGAGTGAAGTAGACTTAACTTGTGCTTATCTCTTTTGAAGTATTTTTCCCACAATGGTAGATGGGAGTGGACAAATGATACTTGATTTGGTATAAATCATATAGAAATACTAAAACTAAATCCTAATATGTTCAGTTAATAGATATGAAAATATGAATGATTCTAAATGGTGAAAAATGCAGAGACTAGTGCCTTATTGGGTATGCGGAGTCAAATGAAATTGAAATGGAAAACTTCTTTCTGGAAAACACTCAAATTGTTTGGCATATGTTTTATTTATAACTTGTATAAACATGTAAGACTGTGATTACTAAGCTCTTCTTAATGATCCAGATGAATTTCCCTGATTACTATGATCAATCAAAAGGATTTAATCTTTTCTTGAAAGAACCGATCAATCAACCAAACAAATACAACAAATGTGCACTGATAAACTGAATATAAACAAGTTGTTATATCAATTTAAACAACTGAAAACAATCAATCTTGGAGACAACTTAGTAATACTTTCAATAAGCACAATAGACAATTCACACCAGAAATGAGCCACCACATCAATTGATTTTCATTGATATCTCCATTTTGAAGTCATGCATCATAATCTCTGTTCTAAAATTTTTATTCTACTGTATCCATTTCTAATCTATCTACTATATATCTAATATCTAATGTCTAATTTTACAATCGAAAATGGATATTTATACATCTGCATCTAAAAAGACACATTGCTTCGTAATCACATGTTGGCGAGCAACTGTATTCGAGTTTCTATTAACATTCGCCAAACACTCGCTGAGACATCCAGTAGTCACACGGAAGGCTAATGTATTGCCGATAGTCATCCATCTATACATCGCTATGATGTTGCCCCATCACATCGACAATTGGAGTCTCACCAATAGTCGCCCTTCGTCATATGTGTTTCACTATGACAATTCAGTCAGGGAGAGGTTTCATAGAATACCTTTGTCTTACTGAAGTACGTCATGTGATATTCTCTATTTGCTGAGACATAATCTTTCTCTCACCAATAAAACATACTTCGGTGTAACATATGGGTCAGCAAGACTATATGACATTACCTTGATAATCTTTGATAGAGTCCCTGTGTGCTTTATCGGAAAGACCTGGTGCTTTTGATGAGATGTTATTCTGATGCTTTAATTCTTACTGATATGTATATCCTTATCGGTGTGACATATGGGTCACCATGACTTACTCTGATGAAAGATCTTTCACCAATATGTTCTTTTTGTTGCCGGTCGGTAAGACATGAAACATTCGGTAAGACATCACCCTGAGACCCTTATCTGGCAGATAAACCTCCTCATGCACTGTTTGGTGAGACACAACCCATTCGATGAGACCTCACCCCGGTAACCTTTCAATAAAATCCTTCTGTGTTTTGTTGGCAAGACTAGAGTCACTCGGTGAGACATTACTCTGATGCACCCTAGTCTTACCAATATGTATATCTTTATCGCTGGTCGGTAAGAAACTATGAATTCACTAAGACCTCATCCCGAATACCCTTAGTCTGGCCGATACATCATTTTGTGCGCTAGTCGGTGAGACATACTGTGTTTGGTAAGAGTTTACTCCGAAGACCTTTGGTTTGGCTGAAACTTTTTCTCGTGAGCTGATCGATAAGACATAATGAGCTCACTATGACTTCATCTCGATGATGGCTCTCATGCCGATGGGGATCCCTCTGTCACCGAAACAATGTGTTTGTCTTTCCCATAGGTGCCTATAGATGAATTGCAATCGGTGTGACATCCCTGAGGTCTTGCCGACAGTCTACAACAAATGTATATCAGCAAAAAATGCAATATGGATCGAGAAGACCCTGATAATCTCATGTCGATATGAACTATTCAATGAGATATTCAAGACTAGATGGATTTTATGGAGCTACATGGTGAGATATTGGTAAAATGTGAAGAAAAAGACCCATGTGCTTATGGTAAGGACTCATTTGGAAACTTATGGGTGCGAACAACATTGTAAAATATTTTAGAATTTTACAGTTCTAACAGTGGCTCCGTCTAGGGATGAATGGTTGTGAAATAATTGCAAGGATCTAGATCTTAGGGTGAGCAGACCAAACTCAAGATGATAAATCAGTGAGAAAAATGGAAATGGAAATGAATGCGAAATGGAGATGAACAAAACCCTAAACTACTGTGCATGGGAAATAATTTTAAGAGGATTATCAAGAGTTGTCCATGCACTGGCAACCCTTAATCCTCTGTGTTTCAACTTCATCAGTTTTGAATTGTTACGGTCTAAAATTCAAGCCATAAATGATGGTTCAAGGCCATCCAAAAGAAAGGACCATACTTTCCTTTGTCAAACACCTAGTTTTTCCTTAAGTTCATTAGATTCTTCTTGAAGATATTCATGCAACCTTCCCTATCACTGTTATTGAAATTTTTTAGGGAATCATCATGCTGAGCCTGACCCAAATTCCCTTCACCATTCTGCAGTTCAAATTCTCCATCATCATGGGACAAATCTCTCTTATCTTCAACATACAAAGTACATTCATATTCAATGAAAAATTTATCATTATCTCTCTCACTGTTATGAATTATAAAACATCCTCCTAGCTGTACTAAAAATTCACCATCAGAGTGCTTCTCTTGAGAAACAATTTTTTTTTTCATTTCAACACTGTTTGAGACAAACAAATCTGAAACCTTTTGCACCTCTTCGATATCACCATTTGGAAATGACACTGGATTATGAATCATATCTTCAATATCCTCTTCTTGAATGGACATAGATTTTTGATCAACTTCAAAGGTTTCTCCATCATTTCGAGAAATGCACTGGGAGTCATATGAATCATTGCACAAAGAACTTTCACTATCAAGACAAATGTAAGTTGGACACAAAACTTTAGAATCATCCTTGTGTACACATCTCTGGTATTCAAGAGTTAGAAAATCTGAAATTTTCTCACTACCGAGTGCACATGTTTCTTCATTTAGATCACTACAGTTGTATTCTTCACTTTTATCATCATCAAAAAGAGGTCCAAGATCCTCAGAGAATGAAAAATCAGAAACATTACCATCATAGTCATTTGTTCCATAATTCAACATATCACTTTGTTTGTCTGAAAATATCTCTTCCTCATCATAAAGCGGATTTTAAAATACCTCTTCTTCATCAGATGTGTCTTCATGGCACTTAACTACAACTAGAATTGTTACTTGTTCACTATCAAATGGATCCACATTTTCCATTGCTTCTTCTTCTTGACTATCACAAGAGCTGCAAGAATCACCTGATTGTATATCAAAATCCACAAGTCCCTCTTCACAATCTAAATACTCATTGGATCCTTCATAACACACATTACTTTCCATGTCACAATCTGTTATGCAAGAAAGAATTTCAATATCTTTGTCTTCCTCATGCAGGTTGTCATAGGATTTTTTTTTACCTGCACATGTTTCATCTTCAATTGGCTGCATCATCTGATCAATGTCTCTGTCTTCATCAATGATGTCACAATTATCCTCATCCCTTTCCTTATCTATGGTATCAATCAACGCATTCACTTGGTCAAAAGTGACCAGTTTTAGTGACTTAGGCTAGTGAATTGAATTGGGCCAATATACTCTCATGAAATGTTCAATAAAATTGGGTCCATGGATCTTGTAATTCGTAGGAATTTGCATACAAACTTCTAACATTCTGCAAATCAAAGAATGTCCAGATTCTCCTCTATTTCTTCTTATTGCAAGAAGGGCCTTCCAAATATTTTTGGCACATTCATCATTTTCAGGTTGTTGGTTCCAAGATGTACCTTGCTACAGATTTTGACTGACATGCCCAAGTGGGCTGGAGTTGTGTTTTATTTGACATTGATCACATTGACAATCTTGATAACTCACCAATCTTTGTCCATGAGGGACTGGATAAGCATTTACTTGCTTTGATGGTTGTGATGAATAAATGTTCTGTTGTGCATGAAGTGCATCACCTCCATTGTAAAAATTTCCAATTGTATCATGAGGTGCTTGTTGAATCCAAGAACCACTTGCATTTTTGTATTCATTCTTATTGCAAAATTCTAATAGTTGTTGGTTCAATTGTAGTATTTCTCTTATCAACTATTGTCGTTGCTTTTTCAATTCTTTAATCCCTTCTATAAAATATTTTTTTGTTCCATACACAAATTGTCTATCCATTCTTCATCAAGTTTTTACCAGAGTCGCCAGCTACTTTTCCAAAAGTAGGAAAATGATTATTTTTTATCTTCTCCCCAGCAGAATCACTTTTTCTAAAACTTTTCAATTTATAAATATTTCTTCAATGACTCTATATGATGGTCTTCAACTATATTTTCTGATGTAATTCCCAGTAGAGTCACCAATTTGTTAGCTCTCAAAACACAGGTGAGATGCCTCAAGAGGTTTCCAATCCCTTGATATGTTTTAGGGTAATAGACAAGGTCAGATGGTTAAGACCTTCTACTCTTCAGGTGCTGCTAAACCTAGGCGGGTGTACCTATATGAGTGAAGTAGACTTAAGTTGTGCTTATCTCTTTTGAAGTATTTTTCCCACAATGGCAGATGGGAGTGGACAAATGAGACTTGATTTGGTATAAATCATATAGAAATACTAAAACTAAATCCTAATATGTTTAGTTAATAGATATGGGTATGTGCAGGATCATCATGGAAAAAATAAGCCCTTAAGTGGCAAAAATTTTAGAAAAATCAATGTTAGGAAACTTGATGTAAACATTTGAATAAGTTATCTATATTATTTCAAAAATATGTAACAATATAATCAATAGAAAATTGAATGCAGTTTCTAAACTACTAGGTTTATTTAAAAATAAATAAAATCTATTTGGTGAAAATTTTAAATTTCAATGTAGTAGTATTTAAATTTCAAGGAAAATATAAGAAGTAGGTGTCTGTCTGACTACCCTAACCATAATAAAATGATAATATTTTTTATAATATTTTATTTATAAGTAGAGGACTTATGTCCGATGTGATGCATATTTTTTTGTAATTTTTCCAAGTAAATAATTAATTATGATTTTTTATTACAACTTTAAAAATATAAAATTATGTCTAACCACCTTAACTTGGTCAAAACTTTGTGAAATTTAATTTTTCTTTTTAATCCTATAGTATGTGAAGCATAGAATGTGACGCATGTTTTAGATTCAAAAATGTGATACCATTTGAAAGTTATAGATGTTTTTCAATCAGCCTATCGATCAGGACTTTAGTCGTAATTTTAATAGAAAATGAATAATAATTATTTATTAAATTCAAATTAAAGCATAATTTATATTGGTGGAAAGTTGAGAATCTCCTCTAAAAAACACTTTTTGTTTCATCAATTTTGGGTAAAAAAAAAGTCATCAGCCACATACCCTACAAATACCCATAATATTGCCACTTTTTAGCCCATCATGATCCTGCACATACCCATATGAAAATATGAATGATTCTAAATGGTGAAAAATGTAGAGACTAGTGCCTTATTGGGTATGTAGAGTCAAATGAAATTGAAATGGGCAACTTCTTTGTAGAAAACAGTCAAATTGTTTGGCATATGTTTTGTTTATAACTTGTATAAACATGCAAGAATGTGATTACTAAGCTCTTCCTAATGATCCAAATGAATTTCCCTGATTACTATGATCAATCAAAAGGATTTAATCTTTTATTGAAAGAACCGGTCAATCAACCACTCAAATACAACAAATTTGCACTGATAAACTAAATATAAACTTGTTATATCAATTTAAACAACTAGAAACAATTAATCTTGGAGACAACTTAGTAATACTTTCAATAAGCACAACAGACAATTGACACCAGAAATGAGCCACCAGATCATCTGATTTTCATTTATATCTCCATTTTTAATTCATGCATCATAGTATCTATTCTAAAAATTTTATTCTACTGTATCCATTTCTAATCTATCTACTATATATCTAATATCTAATGTCTAATTTTACAATCAAAAATGGATATTTATACATCTGCATTTGAAAAGACACATCACTTCGTAATCACATGTCGACGAGCAACTATATTCAGGTTTCTATTAACATTCACCAAACACTCGCCGAGACATGTCGTAGTTACACCAAAGGCCAATGTCTCTGCAATAGTCATCCATTTGTACATTTCTATGATGTCACCCCATCACATCGACAACTGGAGTCTTGCCGACAGTCGCCCTTCGTCATATGTGTTTTGTTATGACAATTCAGAGTCGGGGAGATGTTTCATAGAATACCTTTGTCTTACCAAAGTACGTCCCGTGATATTCTCTAGTCGCTGAGATATAATATTTCTCTCATCGATAAAACATACTTCAGTGTAAGATACGGGTCGGCAAGACTATATGACACTACCCCAATAATCTTTGATAGAGTCCTTATGTGCTTTATCGGCAAGATTCGATGCTTTTGATGAGACATTATTCTGATGCTTTAATTCTTACTAATATGTATATCCTTATCGGTGTGACATATGGGTCACCTTGACTTACTCCGATGAAAGATCTTTTTCCAATACATTCTTTTTGTTGCCGGTCAGTAAGACATAAAATGTTTGGTAAGACATCACCCTGAGATCCTTATCTGGCTGATAAACCTCCTTGTGCACTGGTCAGTGAGACATATCCCATTTGATGAGACCTCACCCCGGTAACCTTTTGATAAAATCCTTCTATGTTTTTTCAGCAAGATCGGAGTCACTCGGTGAGACATTACTCCGATGCACCCTAGTCTTACTGATATGTATATCTTTATCGCCAGTCGGTAAGACACTATGAATTCACTAAGACCTCATCCTGAATACCCTTAGTCTGGCTGATACATCATTCTGTGAGCTAGTCAGTGAGACATACTGCGTTCGGTAAGAGTTTACTCTGAAGACCTTTGGTTTGGACGAAACATTTGCTCGTGAGCCGATCGGTAAGACATGATGAGTTTGCTATGAATTCATTCTGACGATGGCTCTCATGCTGATGGGGATCCCTCTGTCACTGAAACAATGTGTGTGTCCTTCCATTAGGTGCCTGTAGATGAATTCCAATTGGTGTGACATCCCTGAGGTCTCGATGATAGTCTGCAATAAATGTATATCAACAAAAAATACAATATGGATTGGGGAGACCTTGATAATCTCATGTCGATATGGACTATTCAGTGAGATATTCAAGACTAGATAGATTTTATGGAGCTACATGGTGAAATATGGGAAAAATGTTAAGAAAAGAACCCATGTGCTTATTGTAAGGACTCATTTGGAAACTTATGGGTGCGAACAACTTTGTTAAATATTTCTGAATTTTACAGTTCTAACAACAACCTTGTACACTCTCCAATCCCTTCATCATTTAAATGTGTGCATTTGCACATTTTTCCTTGATATCTTTTGAATTTCCTTCATCATATCCAATTTCAGTAGATACTTCAAGTATAGAGATGTAGACCTTCAAAGAATCAATCATTCCTCTAAGATTCTCCACAACAAAAATAGATGAATCAAAATTAGCACCAGGAATAACCTTCTACAATTCTTCCAAATCTTTCTAAATATTTATCCTTTCATGCTCATGTTCATGCTCACTTCCTTTGGCAACTTCTTGCTTAAAAAAACTCTTCCTTTTCTTCCCTATTCAGGTTGTGCTATCGAAGGCACCATCTACATTGAGATTCTTAGGGATTTCCAAAATAATTTTAGTATAATTATCAACTTCAACCTCTAATACTTCATAATCTTATTATGAAATCCATACCAATGTTGATTCAACTGCTTCCATGTGATAGAAATATGTAGACAAAAGAAAATTTATGCTCTCAGAGTACCATTCAACAACACTTATTGAAATCCTTAACCTTTTGTTCATCCTGATTTTAAAAGTTCCAAATAATGCAGCAAGGGTAGTCTCTTGTTCATCGAAACTACCGATATTTATCATGAAGTTCCCAATTTGATTGGAAATAGGCACTATATTTGACCATTCTATCCTTCCTATTACTAGTAACTCTTTCAAAAAGTAAAATAGAAAAAGGACAATAAGATTTCCATACCAGAATTTATTCTTATTACTCTTCTTGATTTCCTTTAAATTCTCCAAAAGATGTATATGAAGTAATTCATATAAGTCATAATCCATACCTCTTTTAACCATATCAACAATGTTATGGACAACAACAATAGAAAATATGAGGTCATTTTTAGGGATACAAACATTGTGATTGATGACCATAGCAACATACCTTACTACCAGATCAATAATTGATCTCAGATCAATCTCTTTCCCTTCAATATTTTCATCTGTAATCTCAATTATCTCTTTCTCATCCATAGCCTTCCATTTGGGAACTGGTCCAAAAGAACACAAATCAATTACATCTATGATAAATTCTCTAGTAATCAAATGTTTCTCATCAATCAACAAAGATTCATCATGAATTTTGCTTAAAACTATTCAAATATACTTCTTTTCAAATTAAAACAAAGGGAATTTCCTCCAAACATCCAAATTTCTCTCAACTAACATTTTGTAGGAATCATGGATCATGTCTAATTCACTTTCCCATAACATGCTCAATTGAACTGATGACATTTCTTCTATCTTACTATAAACAAATGTATAGATATCCTCTATGGAAAACACTCTTGGAGGGATACAAGAGAATGCACCAACAAACTCTTCCAACAAATCCTTCAAATATCTTCTCAAATTTACTTGCACTTTTTTTGGACTATTCACAATCTTTAAATTATCCATAGCAATCAAAGTGAAAGATTTTGTAAACAGAAATACCTCTATGGATGCCAATAAGAAATGTATAGATATCCTGATTCTGGAGCTCACTTTGAATCTACTTGTTCTTTTCTTCAAACCCTGAAACTATAAATTGCTCTCTAATATTTGTTTGCATGCTTCTCTAATTTTACATAAGCCTCTTGAATTATTTGAATTTATTCCTTCCATTCTCAATGATTTTTCAATAAATGCTTCAACTTGTACGTAGATTACCTCAAAAATCATGTATGCCTCCATTTTTCAAATTTTATAGAATTTATCCTTCATACATGAGATTGAGAGAAATTCCTTAATTTCCTTACCACATTAAATATACTTTTTTCATGATGTGACACACGTATTGATGAGGGGGTTCATTATATTTTCTGATAATTGCTTCCCCTTAGCCACTTCTCTACTAATCATTTTTCTTCTGCAGTTATTAACAAGGTGTTCTAGATTGCTACATTTATAGAAAACAACATTCTTCTTTCCATTCTTTCTTTTATTCAACCTATCTTCACACAGAGTAACTTTATATTCAACCTTCTTATACTTATGACATTTTTTGGAGAATGATAAAGAATCATCCATTTTACTTTTGCAGTCCATTGCCTTATGACCAAATTTCTTGTAGGGATAACAAACACCATTGAAAGATATATAACTTTTAGCATCATGTTGTTTGACATGAGTTCTTCTAGAATTATTTCTTAGATCCTTGATTTTTCCATTTTTGCACTGAGCCCTCTTATCATTATATTTCTTCACTTTATAAATTTGACCTTCCTCAAACCCTAAACCACTCTTATCCATCGTCAATCTCTAAAAGGTAATAAAAAAATAAAGCATTTCCAAGATTATCTTAAATTTCTCTTTAGAGCTTCTTGCCTTTTCTAGATCAGATCTCAATATTTCTACTTCTTCCTCAAGCTTTATGCATTCATCCATCTTCCTTTGAATTTCTATTTTATGGTATTCTTCAGTTCTTTTATTTTCATCCAATTCTTGTAGTAGGATGGAGAAAATTTCATCTGCTTTAGCCAATAGATCACATGCTTCAACACTTTTACTTTGACTATTTTCAATATACTCATTTTCTTTCATCAACTTGTCCTTCAAATCATCTATTTCTTTTGAGCATCTAGTAGAGACCACTTCTAGAGGAAAAAAAATATTATATTAAAATTTTAGGATCTTCCTCAAGTTGTTAGGCTCCTTCCAAGGAATCAAGATTTAATACCAATTGTTGAACATCCAGAATATTGAGAGGGGGGTGAATAAGTATTCCATAAAATCGTTTACATAAAATCCATATAACCATTATCATAATTATGACAAAATCAGCAAGAGAGAACATAGAAAAAAATCAAAGAAACCATACACATGAACACCAAGATGTTTACATGGAAAATCCAAAGAGGGAAAAACAATGGTGAGGGTTTACTCACAATATATTATATCCAGATACAAAATATTACAGGGCTCACTACCAGGACTCACTATCCTTAAAAAGGCTCACTACCTAAATACAAAAGATGGGTGACCGCCAAGATACAAAGATAGTGGCTCACTATAGAGACATTGAACTGATAGGATACACCTTCAATGTGCAGGTTTCAGTTCTAATGAAGCTTAGAATATGAAGTACTACCTTAAACAATAATCCCTCAACCACTCTATCCTGATCGACAACTAATAAAGCATTTAGGCTTGAACCTTTCTTCCACACACTTTTCTTCTCCACACTTTCTTCTCCTTCTTCGCTTTGTAATCTTATTCCTTGAAACATCTTAAATAGATACATGTATATCTTAATCATCAATTAGGTCAGCCTAATTACATGAAAAAAATTCAAAACTCTCTTTCTTGGTGCCATAAAATATTTTATCCATGTAATGCATTGTACCAAGTCAGCTGACATCCACAAAACACATCTAGTCTTCATAATGTATTGCATACACTGAGTCGACTAAGACTAGAATACAATTATCCAAACCAACAAATAATCCTTAAATAAAACACCTTCTAGATCCAAGAATACATTAATTTCCCATCATACCACCAACATAGATACTATCAACCAAACCACAACATAAGAATATTCACCTTAATAAAATGTGGAGTCTCCCACATAGTAGGCCAAGCAAGGAACAATAGTAGAATATAGAGTTGAACTCTATCAGAGATAACTTTCTACTCAAAACCAAAGACATCTCAAGATCTAGGATACAGTTGTTTGAATGAGTCGGGATAACATGGTGAAGAGATTAGAGTCATATTAGATCTTGTGGTGAATTTTGGACTCAAACACCAACACACCTATCCATCACAAAAGGGAATTACTAGTAGAGAACAACTTCTAGTAAACCAAGTAGGCTTCTCATAGAGTTATCATCATGTTGACATTAATGAAAACATAGAAACAACCAACAAAAACCATCCATACTTCATGCTCATGTTGCAAGGCCCATCATGGTCATTTTTTCAAAGAGAAGGTGATAAAACATTGGTATTCTTGCTTATATTGATACCTCAGTCAAGATTCGAGTATGTCTCAGACAGTTTAGATATGCATGCTTTTATGGTCCAAGTATTCTTATTGTGATATAAGGACAGTATAGCCATGTAAGAAATGAAGATGATAGTTATTGGGAACCTTGATAGTTTGATGGTGATTTTATTTAGTGACAACATGTAGAAGAATATAGTGATTTATTTATTCATAGCATGTAATGATTTTTTGATAGTGTGACAACATGACAACATATTTGATTTATGAACAAAATTTGATTGTGACAAAATTTTATGTGGTGATTTCATTGTTTTTACTACCATAGAACATGTGACAACAAATGTGGTGTTTCATTATGTGATGTTGATGATAGTGAGTTTATGACTCTTTTTTATATGAAATCCTATACTAAAAGTTTCATGGTAAGAAGGTTAAGTACAATTACTTCATGAAGGGCATACAAGTCTTATATACTATAGTCAAAAGAAGAATTCTTTAGGCCTTTAGGCATCAAGATGATGAGAAACAATAATGTCATGACCATAGATGATGTTTTTGATAGTAATAATGGTCAATGTGTTCTAAAATGAAAAAAGTGTTTTTGCATCTTGCGGTATTCTCTTATGTTTTCTCAATGAACTTTATGAGGCTAGATGGAAAGTGATTACAAGTTGCATGTTGATGGTTGTCTTGATTAAAATGTTCTAACAATAGTTTTCAATGCCTAATGTTATGATGAATGGTTTCTTTCTACATATTTCTCAAACAGTCATCTTTTTAGTTGTAGAAGTTAGTTAATGGGGATTGTTTCTTTGAAGCATAGCTCTAATACTTGATAGTGTTGGTGCTATGATTGGTTGAAGAAAAAATATACTTTCTTGGTACTAATGATTTTCATTAGAATGGTTTATCTTTTAATAGTACTTGTATCAAGATGGTAGTTTAAGGTGTCAATATAAAGTTTGACCAAGCAAGGTGATAGTGTAGAAGTGTATCTTTTATGTTAGATATGTGCGATCTCTTTGCACATAGGGGGGCTCAAGTTTCTTATCTAATATCTCTAATAAGTTTTTATTTTGTATGGTATCTTTTCTTATGCTAGTTGGTAGAATAGTATGTGGCAGGTTGACAAACTCTCTTAGGGTCTTAAGTGCTTTTAGTTCTCAAATCTTTATGATAGTGATATATCTCTATTTTTTTCCCTTTGTGACAGTCAATAGAGGAATTAATTCCAATACTATATTATAAACATTGAAGAAATATTCAGATATTTATGTCTCTGACTTGATTAAGGTCTGAACTGGTGCAAGTGCAAGGTCATGCAAGTTGTGTGGGTATTGGTTTGGTAGTATGACAGTAAATTCCTTCCCTTGTATACTATGTTGCAGTGAGCAATAAGCTTGTTGTTACTATGGTAATGCTACTACAAAGATGGTTGTGATAGTATTCTTATGCTTGGTATGGTCATTGATTTGTCATTTTTTATTAGACATTGTGTGTCATTGCCTTATCTTCATAGGGGGAGTAGTTGCTTGATGTTTTTCGGTCTCTTTGTCATTGTTGTCAAAGGGGGAGAGAAAAAGAGCAAATAAGGTGAAAATTTTGTGGAGTTGACATCAATTAAAAAGGGGGAGTTTGTTGAATTGGAATTATTTTTTCATTGATGTCAAAGGTGCATGTGACAAAGGTGAATGTCGTGTTAGGGTTTGCTACAAAGGAAAATGTTGCTAGAACAATATTGCTTTTCATTCTTTTTGGTCTTCATGTTTCATTCTTTCTTCAAGGTGCTTTAAAGTATTGAAGGATTCAAGGTGTAGTATCAATTCATCAAGACATCAATTGCATTCAAGACATTCAAGGTTTTCACATTTGGTATTGTACTTATTTTTATATTTGATACTCAAGGAATAGTATTCGGCATTACAAAATATCAAAGGTGCAAATTTCAGTATATGGTAAAGGAAAAAGCATATAATTTATTGATTATTCATCATGTGGTCATGCTTACTCATGTATTTAGAGGTTGATTTTGAAATGGTGAATAATGAAGGTAAGGTTGATTTCAAAGATTTGAAATTGAAAAGACTTTACATAAAGTCATGAAATTTGAGTTTGGATGTTAAGGCCTTTTTATCCTTTTGAGGGTTAAGATTTTGTTTCAAGTGGACATATTCTTCTTAAAAGTGCATCTTCTTTAAAAAAATCAAAGTCATCATGTTTTGCAACCAAAGTTCTTAGGGTCTAGCAAAAATTCAAATTCATAGGTGCATAACTCAAGTAATAGTCTTTGTGCAAGAATTATATTAAAGTTTCTTTTTGATGTATTTTGAGGTTGACTTATAATTACAAGTTAAAAGTCACTTAATTGAGTAAATTAGGGCTTCAAATACATTGGTAAACTAGACCTTCTTATAGTCATATTGGCCAAGTAGGTGAATGTTGTATATTTAGGTATATCAAATATTTTAGATTATTGTGCATGGTAGAAAAACAAGGGTTTCAAAGTTTGGTATGTAATGACATGTTGAAAGGATTTGAAAGTAACAAATTTGTGGTGGTTATGAGCAAATGAAGGTGTTGGCAATTTTGATAGTTGATATTTGTAAGTTTTTTTAGTTGATTCCTCCCAAGGTTTAAGGTATGTTTGTATTGCAATTTACCAGGTTGATGATTGCTATATATATGGTCTTCTCAAGTTTTGCATTTGGTTAGACAATGAAATGCAAAGCATGAAACAACAAGAGTTATTTTCTAAAAAAAATCTTTGATTATGTTATTCAAAAGAGAGGTTTCTTTTGAAACCCTATGTTGAAATTGCTTGATGAAAATGTATCCTTGAATATGTAAAAGGATAAATTATGTGCTTTAAATATTTTTTGCAAAAAGATAGTGAATAGATTAATTTATTTTTTGTGTTCTAGGATTCAAGTGAAATGGATTCTATAGAACATAAGATGCATTAAGGTAGAAAGATTATATCAACTTTAGAGAAACAAAGAAACCCTTTTTCTTTTACTCTTTATCTTGATTGTTGATCAATGTCAGTGAGACATCTTTATGCCAATGAGGTAGTTGCTATGTATTTTCTAGTGAGGCAGTTGCTAACTTAAACAATCCAGTGAGGCATATTTTTGTAGCCAACGAGGCTTTTCCAGTGACACACAAATAGTAGCCAATGAGGCTCTATAATCAGTGGGTTTTGATTAAGCCAGTGAGGCATTTTACTGAGTGATAATCATGTGATAATCATGTTTCATGCAATTTGGTCTTGTTGATTCCTTTATCTACTTTAGAATATTTGAGTTTTTATGTTGTTTAAGGATATGCTATTGGCTATCACATTTGGTTACAGTCTTGAAATTGAACATTCAATGATTACAAACAGATTATGTGTTTTGAAAAAATATTGAATTAAAGTTGATTATTGAAACACTGATTCATCCACCCTCCTAGTGTTTCGCATACTCCAACACCTATGGCATGGTATTCTAGGTTTGAAAAATATCTCCAACAACAAAGGTATAATATAGGTATTGTTGATAGTAATTTGTATTTCAAATGTGAAGGTGAACATACATTATAGCTATTGAAGATTGTTGCACTATGTTGTCATTAGTGTTGTCATAGATATTGACCTCTAGTGTGGTCATGATGAGGAGTTGTGGTGATGAGCAAGTGTGGTCATGTTGAGAAGGTGTTATAGTATTCAATTGGTGTTGCATATGTAGCAGGTTCACTTGGTTTCCAAGTGCTTTTGAGAAAATTTGAATAGAGAGTGTACAAGATGATAGAGGTTTGTTTTTTTTTTCTATGTATTTCTTTATTCTTGAAGATTTTCTTGCATGGTTTAGTGTAATGATTAGGTTTTGGATTGTGCACTAGTGGAAGGTGTGACAATATGTTGCATGTGAAGAAGGTTTTCTAGGAGAAATGAAATTTCTCTACATTTCTTCGTGTTGATGTTTCTTATATTTTGGATTTGGGAACATGTTAATATTTCTTATATCTACCTTCCCCTAGATTGCTTAGTGTTCAACCATTCTATAAGCTTGGATTGATGAGTTGTGTTCTATGGCAGTGTATTTGGTTGCACAAGATGATAGTAGTGTTTGGTTGCAAAAGATGATAGCATTTTCAATTGCAGGTTGTTATAGTACTAGTGTTAAATATTTTGATGGTGTTGGAATATTCAAAGATGTGTTATTTCTATGTGGTTTTTATGATTTTTATATACATGGAGAAGTATGAATTAGTTGATTGTTAGTGTTAGTGCAAGTTTGGCCAACCTAGTGTACTAATGTTATTTGTGGAGGTGTTTTGTTATTTTTGGAAGCATGATGTTGCATTTTGATGTAGATTTGGGTCATGGTTAACCCTTGGTGTGGTATAAATTCACTTATTTCCACTATTGAAGTGTTTGGTGATGACCTAGAGAAGTTGTCTTAGGTCGTGAAGGATATATATGCAAGGTCAACTATTGGAGATGTTTTAGATGTGAAGTGTAACTTTTATGTGATCATGTTTGGTGATTTGAGTGCATTATTAAATACCCAAGGCTACCAAATGTAGTGAGAAGAAGGCTTCTACATTTCAGAGTGCCTATAGTTGTTGGAGGCAGTTAACCGAAGGTTTTAGATGGTGTAGAGTAGTGTGTGGTGGATTTTCCTATTGCTCTAAGGTAGTGAACATCCTTGTAACAGTTTTGTTCTATTCTTCTTTCTTTTGGATAGTGATTCCTTTGGGTAGTGAGCCCTTTGAAGTGATCCATTCTTTTCTTTTTGGTAGTGTTCCCTTTTGATAGTGATACTATTGTATTTGGCGTTTGTATTCATATATTTATGTGAGTTAATACACACCATTATTTTTCATTGATTAGTGTTTTCCATGTAAGTCATGTGTTATATTATGTATGGTTGTGTTTGTGTTTCTATTTTAGTTATTTACATTCATCCTAATCCTACATAAGGATTTGATGTTGCGTAAGGGCTTGAAAGTTAATGAGAGTTTGATAATTTTAATGCACAATTGATTTACCCCACTCTTAGCTGAATTATGTGTCTGATAATTGGTATTAGAGTTGTGGTTCTATGGAATAAGCTTAACCACTTGAGGTATATCTATATGCTTCACAAGAAGGGTGTCAAAGTTCTTATGTTTGAAGCAATGAATTATGCCTTTTGGATAGAAAGGATGGAATCCTTTCTTATCTAATTAGAGTTTGGCATTTGAAAGTCAATTGAAATTGGATATACTATGCCTACTAGTCCTCCAACAAGTGATGATAAGATCAAGGACTATGAGAATAATGGAAAAGAAAGGAATTCTATTTTGAATGGAATTTTTGATTCAAATAGTGTGATGGTGATAAGCCTCAAAACTACTAAAGAGATCTGGAAAATGTTGTAGAGAATTTATGAAGGAGATGATAAAGTCAAGAAAGAAAAGATACAAAATTTCAAAGCCAATTTTGAAACCTTGAGGATGTCAGAAGATGAATAAATTACAACATACATTCTCAAGGTGGATTCTTGGTGGAAAACTAGATGAAAGTGAAGTTGTGAAAAGGGTATTGAGAATGCTAAAGTTTTTGCTATCGAGGAAGCTCAAAATTTGGATCAATATACTAGATATCAAATGTTTGGTGTTTTAACTACATTTGAATTAAGAGAGTTTGAAAAAGATGCTACAAGAAAAGAAAATGCTTTTAAATTCAGTAAAAAGGAAAAGAATGATGAATTTGATTTAGCTAACCTTGATGAGGTGGAAGAAAATTTTGTAAGGATATTGAAAAGGGGTACTATAAAATATATTGCTAAGTTACCTTTCAAGTGTTTTGATTGTGGAAAGACAGGTCACTATGCTTCAAAATGTCCAATCAAAATTTCAAATGATATTAAACATAAAGAACATAAAGATAAATTTGTCAAGAAGAGTTATTATGTTAAAGAAGATAGTAATATATTTGATGATGAAGAATCAAAGTATCTAGATGATAGAAGTGATGAATTCTTGTTCATGTCTTTAAATGTTAGAACTAGCTATACTAACTATGAAAGATACATCAAATTTGATATCCTAGATCAGAATTGTTGATTCCAAAATTTCACAAGCAGTTGCCTTATGGTAAACTCAGTTAATGGGGGGACCAATTGTGTTAAACTGAGTGACCTCTGGGTTTTTAAAGAAGTCACCTCCTTCTATAATTGGTGGTTTGGAATGGGAAAAGGAATTAGATATAAAAACTAAAGATCTAATCTAAGGCGATGCACCAAGATGTAGGTTTGGGCACGATAAATCTCCCTTTTGGATGGGATTTAAGGGCCCGTTCAACAATTTGCATGTCCTGGAATAACAAAAATCATAGATGAAAACCAAAATAATCTATTCAATAACATAAAATAACTCCCATACACATTTACTGAAAATAAGAGTCCAAGACATGGTCTAAATCATTAAATTTGTATTGAAATCATAAAATTTCTGCAAATAAACTACTCAGTACAATAATGGCACAATATAATGTTTTGTCCAATAGCTAAGAAACAAAAAGGATGAACAAAAATGGCCATGTTGGAAACACAAGGGAAGACAACTAAGAGGGGAGGTGAATCAGTTGTCACAAAAATTATATAAATTAAACTTATTCTCATATCTAATAAATAAACATGAAATCATAAACCATCACCACATCATAAACACAGAACACCAAGGTTTTTTAAGTGGAAAACCTATTAGGGGAAAAACCATGGTGGAGGTTAGTCCATAAGATTATACCCTATTAAAAGTATAAAATAATTATAAATGGGGAATGCACATGCATTCAGGCACACTACCTAGAGCTCACTACTCAATTACAAAAAGGCTTACTACCCAAAGGAAGACTCAATGTCTTACAAAAAAATTTGGATCACATCCAGAAGATTTGAACTAAGAAAATAGCATTTGTTAACGCCTAATTACATTTTTGGTTAACCACATAAACATCTGCTCTCTCTTCTTCACACTTTACTTCTTCCTTCAAAAGATTAGAACATTATTCACACTTAGCATAGAGCATACTTCACACACCACACATTGTACACCTTGAAATGGTATAAACAATCAATCTTATATATCTGCAACTAGAGATTACATCAATCGTAGGTCGGCTTTAACAAAGTATAAAATGTGTACAAACTATCAACTCAAACAAATAAGAAATTTATCAATGCAAATGAAATGTCGGCCACAACATATTAAGGACCCAAAATAACATCCTCAAATTCTAAATACCTTCAAAAATTATGCCTCAAAGATCCACAACATGCTACAATCACCCTGTTGGCCATGAGCATGAAAAACATGAACAAACAGAAGAAAATCCCCAATCGTGAGCACACCGATCAATGTAGATCAATGACATAGATAGAGCATGATATAGAAACATCCAAAAGCATCATGAATCACCACAAAAGCATATGCAACAACTCAAGTTACTAGAATCACATTATCTTCTTTCAGGAACACCAACTAAAGCAACATAACTATCATAACACATATACTCATAACTCCATCAAATCTTCATGCAAACCTCTAAAACTTCATGTGGATAAACTAGATATACTCGACAACAAACCCTTTAATTTGCAACCTCTTATCATTAATATACTGAGCTAGCCAGCAGTATGAACTTCATTATATCACCGACAACCTACAACTTATTTTATTACAATTTTCTCAATATCCTCGACATATACAACCTTAAAGAATTTAATGCCAATAGTGTTGACATCAATGAAAACCACATATAAAAAATATCCAACAATCTCCCCCTTTGGAATTCATGGCAACACATTATGTGAAAAAACACCATCAATGCAACTTTCTCTTAGCACTTTCTCCCCCTTAGATTTTGACTCTTTTCTCCTTAACTCTTTCATAGTTTTTCACATGAATCTTCTCCCCCTTTTACATCAATGAAAAAGATACACATTATCTTTCTCCACACGAGCTCTGAATCCACATATATGAACATTTGACTACTCCCCGTGAGTAGCAGCCACCACAACATCAATCCAGATCAAGATAGACTATGAAATGTACGGACTGATGCAAGTGAATGCATCTTAATTATGATTAGGAGGGGTAATCACCCCTATAATCCCTCTAAGATACTCAAAAGTATCCTTAGGAAAGGGCTTGGTAAAGATATCCACAATATGTTCCTTAGTGGACACATACTCCAATCTAAATTTTAACTCACCTTCTCTCTCAAAAAGTCAAACTTGATAGATATATGCTTGGTTTTTCAATGCAGCACTAGATTCTTGGAAATGTCCATTGCACTTGAATTATCACAGAATATAGCAATAGGTTCATCATACACAACTTTGATATCTTTCAACATATGCTTCATCCACAATACTTGAGTACAATTGTTATTTGCAGCAATGTATTCTACCTCTACAGTAGATAAAGAAATGGCATTCTTCTTCTTACTTAACCATGAAATCAACTTCTTTCCCAAGAAAAATGCACCACCACTAGTACTCTTTCTGTCATTCACATCTCCTTCCCAATCAACATCAGTAAAACACTCAATGTAAAGTCATATTCTTTAGGATACCATAGGCCAAAATCAACTGTCCCTTTCAAGTACCTAAAAATCCTCTTCACAACTTGTTAGAATTGTAAAATTTTGAAATTTTTACAATCTATTGCATCCAAGAGTTTCCAGCATTAAGTCCTCATCATAAGCATAAAATTCCCTCTTTGTATTGTCTTACTTATTTTTTGTCATGTGATCCATTTGAATCCATCTAGTCCTTCATATTTCATTGAAAGACCTATATTGGCAAGACATAGCAAAAGTTTCCCCAAACTGAATTTTCACTAACATGTATTTGTTGCACACAATCGGCAGGACTTTTCTTTTGTTTTGGTGACTGAGAAGACTCATATCGGAAAGAGAGGCATTTCGGGGTAAACTTATAGCGAAGTATTTTTTCTTGCCGACCGGCATATAGAAAAAATATATTGGCATAAGCTGGGGCGTCCTTGTAATGTCACAACGAGTTCAATTTGTCTTACTGACTAGCATGTAGAAGGGTCATTTCGACCAAACTGATTGGTATCATTGAGAAGTCATGGCGAATACATTGTGTTTCGCCGACTGGCACATGACGAAGTATATTAGTAAGACTAAAGTATGTCGGGGTAATGTCTTGACGAAGGCATCGAGTCTTGCCGATAAGGTGTAGGGGATTCAAAAAAGCTATCGAGAGAAGCTATCGAGTCTTGCCAATTTATGCCGATAGAGATATGCATCACCAGGAGAAGAACTCTTTGGCATAAGTTTCACCGAATTTTGAATATTATACTGACAAGTAGTTCAGGGTGAGTTTCACCGAGTAGGAGTAGTCTGGAAGAGTGATTTTGGTAAGACATTTGGCATCGATATGAGTCTTCCCGAAGGTTCATTGTATTGTCGAAGGTATTGTTTCATTGGTAGGGTTTATTTCTTCGGTGAGAAAACTTAGTGGTCATGCCGAAATGAGAATTCATCAGTGAAAGGGTGATTGTCTTAGCAACTGGAAAATGATTTGAAGAATGCATATCAGTATGACACTGTGAAGTCTATGTAACATCTCCCTGACTTGGAATTGTCTCAGCGACATGGAAAACAAAAGCGATAGTCATCATTTTGATTCCAAGTGTCTGTAAGACTACAAAATGTCTTGGAAAATGGTGTAATAAACATTGCAAAAGGACTTCGTCCCAGATTTGAAAATCTCTCATCAACAGGACGTTTGATGTGACAGTGCCAGTTTCAAATGAGGCTTCATTCATGCTTGATTAATGGTACGACAGGGTATAAAAGCAAAGTTTTAATCAATTCTTTAGTACCAAATTGATTGCATGAGAATTGGCAAGGTGAGCTGAGAACCGGGACATCTTTTAGTCTGAGAAGTCTAAGTTGAATACTGTAAGTAATTGCTTCTTCGTTTTTTCACATTTTGATTCTGTAAGCTTGAAAATGGAGTCTTTTGGTTCTAGAAGGGCTAAGGGTAGAAAGCTTGGTGAGAGTAGTTAGTCAAAGGGAAAGAAACAAAAGAGTGATACAGAGCATGAGGGTATTCAACGAATGTTGAACCAAGACCTTATTGATCAATTACCTAGTTCAGGGCCTAAAGCTAGAAGGTCCACACAACTTAGGGCAGAAGTGGATAAGCTAGATAATAAATGCAAGTTCATAGGTGATGTCTGGACTGTTGTAAAAGGGAATGAATTATTCAATTTTCACTACCATAGGAAAAACTGTTTTGAGCCAGTTTGTAATCCATGGAAGTTGAATGTAGGGAAATTGGTGTGCCCTAATGTATTCATAAATGTAGAATTGGTAAAATTGCTTGCTAATCATTATGATGCAAAACATAAAGCTATATGTGATCCTTTTGGAAAACCACATATATATGTGTCAAAAGAAGCAATAGGTGAGGTTTTAAAATTGGAAATATTTTGCAATGAGGAAATCAGTTGTGAGGAGTTGCAGAAGGAATTTTCAAGAATGGATACAATTTACAAGGGTTGGAGGTTACCAATTCATAGGGTTAAACAGGGTAACAAACCAGAACCTCTGGAAGATAGTGAGGGGCCTCCCTATCATGTATATTTGTTTGAACCTTATATGAAGTACACATATTTCTCAGTGTGTCACGTGTTGGGAATGGATGCCCCAGAATTCATGTCAATGGTGCCAATGATTATCATAGTAGATATCCAATATCATAACTCCAGGCCATTTGACTATGCTTCATATATTTCTAAGGAGCTTGATTCAGGATTGATGGCTATAAAGGGTGGAGCTTCTATTGTTCATCTTAGAAACTATTCATTGTTGATGCATTTAGTGCTATATTTTGGACAGGAGTTAGGGGTATGGCCTTTAGAGATGAGGATTTCTCAAGTTGGTAAAGAGGTTGAAACATTGCCTATTCAGCTGTGGACTGCTATTTTGGAGAGCAGGTTTGCTAGTTCTAGTTTCATTCAATTTGAAGAGCATTTTGTAAAAACATTGTATAAATTGTATCAATATCCTTGTAATTATTCATTGATTGATGAGATTAAGAGATTCCTTCGGCCAAAAGACTTCAATGGGCCAATTGATCATAACTGGGGAAACTGGTATTGTTTGGAGGGAGCTACAGTAATCAAAGTATATGGATTTGAAGATGCTTCTCTCATTTTTCCAAGGATAGTTCCAAACAGGGTTGCATATTTGGAAATTGTCAGACAGATGGATTATTGTAGTGTGATGCCTAGTACTTTGTGTTTTGGTGATTTCACTGTGTTGGCTAAGGAGGGATATAATTCAATCCTTGATAGATTGTTGCATTATAATATGAAAAGAGGACCACCCATGAAAAACTTTGACCCTGAAGGATATATCAACTCAGCCAAAGAAAGGATTAACTTTGGAGGGTATCAGCATGTACCCTATCCTTTTGATTATATATTTAGGAATCTGGATGAGGATGAAGTAGAAATGGTAGTTGAAATATATAACCAAGGGCTATAGGATACTGAGCTATTGTCTTGTGGAGATGAGGAAACACCAAGAGTTAATGTGCCACAAGGGAAATCAGAAAAGGTATCCAGGTTAAGGACTCAATAGTATGTCTGCCCGGTTAGAGAATAGAGTATTGAAGGTGGTGATGTTGATGCAAGGCACATGAAATAAAGATCATTTGTCTCTGATGATGAGCTTATAAATTCCCCAGAGTTCAAGGAATTCTAGTACAAGAAGAAGGGGAAGGAAATAAGAGAGAATGTTGATGATGTTACTTCAGGAAATGAGGAGCAATTGCTGGCTCAATTGAGAAAATGTGTGGATGATGAAATGACAAATATGACTCCTGAAATGGGGAGGAAAATGTTGGAGAGTGCTGGTGTCATGATATTTCCTAGCCTTGATTTGAACTCTGCATTGGTCTTTGATAGTTTCTTGAAGGGCAGTAATGCTACACACAAGCTTGACAAGGAAAAGGTGACAAAAGTATATGCATGCTCCAAGTATAATATTGATGAGGGATCATTGATGATATGGGATTTGTACCCACCCCATAGGAAATCAGTGGTAATTGATACAGAGAAGGAATTTGGCCATGTCATGACTCTAAAAGTTGGAGAAGTTGATCCTGTAGCTACTGCAGATATTGGGGTAAATATTGCAAAGTTGAATAAAGCACAAATTCAGTTATTGATAAAAGAAAGAGAAATGTACAAAGCAAATAATGAAAAATTGTTGAGAGAAAATGATAGACTCAAAGACTTGGTTGGTGTTTCAATGGGGACAACCAAAATGATCAGTCAAGGAGAAATCTCTCAGGAAAAAGATCACTGGGTAGGATCAAGTGCTTATTCTCAGGGAAAGCATGATGCAATTGCAACGATTGTCAAGAAGAGGCAGGATCATTTGACATCTTGGTTGAATAAATTGTGGGGAAAATACTCTCATACTCTTGCTACATTGAAGGAGCACACAAGGATGGATGGACGAATCATGGAGAAGTTTCATGAATTGGCCCAAAGTGATGAGGCTAGCAGTATTGCACTTGAAGCTGCAAATCATATTATCAATCGCCATCAAAACTTCTATGATGAATTGCAAGGGGATGAACAGGGTTTAATTGAAGCCGCCATCAAAACTGTGATCACATTCTCTGATGATAAAGGGGAATTGAAGGATGCTATCAGATGGAAAAATGAATGTGAGTCAATGCTGAATGAAATCATGAAGACAACTTCTGCAGATGATATAGCATTGCAAGAGGTGAGCGATCAAAATGAGGAAATGTTCAAGATGGAAATCACGATCCAGAATGCTGTTGGAGATGCAGACACATATGAGTGCCAGAATTATTTGGATCACCTCACTAAGACTCACTTGTGGCTTAATAGAGCCTAATTATTGTCTATCTTTTGTTTTGTAATTTGATATTTCCTATTTTCGAAAGAATGCGTCCTTTCATATTCTCTATGTATAAATGTCCATTTTGAAAATAATGTGTAGGCGATAAGTAGAATAGGATAGAGGATAGAAGATATATGGTGGAAGACCATTTTTCATAGGGCTGAGACTCTGATGTATGTTTTGAAGCCATGGAGATATCAATGAAAATCATTTGATTTGTTGGCGTATTCTGGTGTCAATTGTTGTATTGTGCCTATTGAAAGAATTATTTAAGTTGTCTCTAAGATCGATATTTCCTGGTTATCTAAATTAACATAACATGTTTATGTTTGGTTTATCAGTACGTATTTTCCATATCTGTGTGACTGGTTGATAGCTTCTTTCAAGGAAGGATTAAATCCTCTTAATTAATAATTGTAATCAGGGAATTTCATTTAGATCAGTAAGAACTTAATAATCACAATCTTGCATGTTTATACTAGTTATAAACAAAATATGCCAAACAATTTGAATGTCCTCTAGAAAGAAGTCACTCGTTTAAGATTTCATTTGACTCTGTATACTATATAAGGCACTGGTCTCACTGTTTCCATCATTTAGTTTTATTCATACTTTTTTACATCTATTGACTGAGCATATTAGGGTTTAGTTTTCATTTTAGTATACAATTTATACCAAATTTGATCCATTTTGTCCACTTCCATATGCCATTGTGGATAAATGTTTGTGGGAAAGAAGATTATAAGTTAAGTCTTCTTCATTCGTTACAGGTACACCCACCTAGGTCTAGCAGCACCTGGAGAGTAGAAGGTTTAATTGTTTCAAACCTTGTTTTGTTACCCTAAAACATTGTGAAAGCTTGGCAACCTTTCGTGGTTCAAACCTATGTTTTTGAGAGCTAACAAATTGGTGACTCTGTTGAGGACAACAAAGAATCTGTGCCTTAATCATAGAGTCAGAAGTCCTATATACAGACTTCGCTGGGAATAACAAGTAACAATCTTTTTTCTCACTTCCAAGAAAGTGAGTGGCGACTCTGATTAAACATTGCAATATGAATGTAAGAAGATCTCAATTTAGGGGAGGTCATTCTGGAGCTCCTCCTGGCAATAGTAGGTGGACACATAAAGATGATAAGGCCGACAAGGGTATAGGGAAAAGTGAGGAAATGTGCTTTACAAACAAAGACAAATCATCAATACCTTATGGTGAGAATTGTTTTGACACATGGAAAGATAGTTCAACTGAAGATCCTTGTACCCCGAAAGATCAGAAAAATCTTTTTTACAACCCTCAGAAACAAGCCAAATTTGAAGCTAGAAAACAGGCCGAATTTGAAGTTGGATTCAAATCTGAACGACTCAGAATTCAACATGAATATGACCAAAAAATGGAGAGTAATCATAATGGACCTACTAATCAGGAAATTCATCAAGAAGATTATGAATCTTTAACTTATGAAGAAGTTAAAGAACGGTTTGAATCTCAGAAAAGGGAGAGAGAAGAGTAGGAAAAGGCCCAAATGATACAAGCAATGAGAGAATTCAAACTGCAGAAAGCTCAGAACATTCCTCACACATCTGGTTTTCCCCCAAAGTATGTACCACCTCATAAACAAGGTAATCATGGTGCTGGGTATTCTGAACCACCAAGGATCCCTCACCATCAAATTGGGAATCAATATAGACAACCAAATCATCCACCTCATATTCCCATACAACATACAAATAATTATCCACCTCTTGGTCAGCATCATGTGCCATAGCAAAATGTACAATATAATAACCCTATGTACCAATATCAATATCCACCCAACCCTCCTCCTCATCAGTATACTACTATGATCAGACAATTTGATTTGGTAGGGTTTTAGTTGTACCCTTATCCTATGGATGGTTCTTGGAGAAATTTGGTGCCTAAATTCATAGGGAGTAATGCAATCACTACCGAGGATCATTTAAGGAATTTCAATGCCTTCATTCAGGATTTGGATGTACCTTATGAAGATTTGTATATGAGATGATTCATGATGTCCCTTATTGAGGAAGCTAGGGATTGGTTCAATAGCCTGGCAACAGCTTCTATTTACTCTCTCTAGATATTTCAAGATTGATTCCTTGAACAATATGGGAATCTAAGTGCACCAGATGCAGCTGTTCATGAATTGATGAGAATTCAAAAAAGTCAAAATGATTCAATTTTTGATTTCAATCAGAAATTCAATAAACTGTAGAATAGAATTCCTCCTGGATCAAAATTACCAGACTCTGTAGCATTGAGTGTTTACCTAAATGCGTTTGATCCTAAAACAAGATATGAACTAAGAAATAGGTTCCCAAGAGATTTGGCTGAAGCTCAAAAGACAGCATTAACAATTGAAAACAATAGGGGAGCTGTTGGGATAATTGATAAAAGAGAAAATCATAGGGCTCCCCAGCAAACCAATAACTATCAATATAAATAGGAGAACACATACAAGAATGAAAGGCCAAGGCTGAGGTTGCATGACAGTCCCTATAACACAAACTAGAAGGATGGAAAACCTGTAACAGATAGGCCTGGGAGCAAAGAAACTCCTGATCCATTGAGAAAGAAGGGAACTTATATGGTAAATAATAATTATTTTTGTGAAGTCTGTGATAAGCCACATTATCCTGATTATTGTATTGTATCCCAACGAATGCAAGAGGAAGGAATGTTGATGGGAAATAGTAAAGAGGATCATAAAGTGTATTTAACTTCAAACACTTTTCATCATGTGGAGGAGATATATTCATCTTCAGAGGATGAAGGGTATGAGTATGATGTTTCAAATAAAAAATATAATGTTCATATGTCTGAGCAGCAGATCCTTTCTGATTTTGAAGAAGATTGTGCAGAGCAGCATTCTGTTGAAACATCTACTCAATGCAATATGAGAAAGCTCACTGAGGAGGAAATAGAGAGATTAACTATTGTTGTAGTTGAAGAAGCGAAGAATAAGTATTGGTTGAGAAATAGGACAGTAAATGAGAAGGAAGGTGTCCCTAGGGGTATCTTTATGAAAGATCAGAATGTTGTACAAGGAGTTTCAAAGAAAACTAAAAACAAACAACGTGAAGAAAGCAAATAGAATCTTGTCCAAAAGGGTGCAGTACAAGAATTACATAGAGAAATTCAAAAGACTGATCAGTCAGGTAGAAGAGAAAAATAAGAGAGCAAAGGAGAAACATCAGAACAAAAGAAAGTGATTAAGGCAGAAGGTTCCTCTTTTGATTTCACTCAAGCCTTGTCTTAGGTAAAGATGTCTGTCCCACTTCTTGAAATGATGAAAATTAAAGAATACAGGGATAGTGTAGTGCAATTCATAACAAATGAAAGTGAAAAACATGTAAGTTTTGAAAATAAAATGGTTGCTAAAAATAAGCAGGATAAAGTAAACATCCCAGAAATTTGCTTGAGTAATGTATTGACAAGCCCGCCACAAGTTGATCCTTTCTTTATTACATTACTCATAAATAACAAATTATTGAGGAATCGCATGATAGATTCTAGTGCTGCCATGAATATTATGCCAGTAGGAGTAATGAAACAACTAGGCATGTGGGTGGATACATATGAAGGAAAATGTTATGCAATGGATAATTGACCTGTTCCTGTGGTGGGTATAATGAAAGATGTAGAAGTCAAGTTAGCTGCTTATCCTCAAGTAGCTTACAATATTGATATAACAGTGATAGACACCCCTCCTCAATTCGGTATGCTTTTATCAAGACAGTGGACAACAGCTATTGGTGGAAATGTCCAGTTCGATCTATCTTATGCAACAATTCTGGTAAATGGCCAAGAGGTGAAATTGTACAGGGAGCCGAGGATGAATCAGCTCATTGACTGTGTGCCACAGGACCAAATCAACTATTTTTGTGATGTTGATCTTGGGAGTTTCAATATAGAATCAGCACAGCCAGAATTGACTAATAGTGATCCTATTGAGAAGCATGCTGCACAGAACCACAATGGTGTGTGGAAAATGTATTTTGATGGAGCCTGCAGCCAAGAAGGAAATGGAGCTGGGATAGTATTTGTTTCGCCTGAAGGTACTACATTTAAGTATTCATTCTTGTTAACTTTTTAATGTACAAATAATGTGGTGGAATATGAAGCTCTATTAACTGGACTGAATATAGCGGTGAAGCATAAAATAAAGTTGCTGGCTATTCTAGGAGATTTAGAGTTAGTTGTCTCACAGATTAAGTCAAAGTATGCAGCAAAAAAACAAAAGACTAAAGCAATACAAAAATGCTATATGGGATACAAATGAGTTGCTTGATGCTTTCTCAATTGAGTGGGTAGATAGGTCGAAGAATATAATGGCAGATTTTCTAGCTAATGTAACATTGAAGAGAGATGATATTACGTTGGCTGGAGTGTCACAAATTGAATTCAAGACAAGGCCTGGTATGCCTGATAATGTATATAGCTGGCAAGTCTTTAATGATGACACTGATCTTTTGAAATTCCTTCACTGTATAGACCAGTATGAAGCCCAAGAAATTGACTTTAACGCCTTTGTTGAAGAAGTGGATGGGAAGCAAACAGTCTTTAGAAAAGAGATCTTACAGCTCAAAACAAATAAGATTCCTAAAGGCTTGGTGGCATTATAGAGGGTATATGATGGAAGTGATCGGTCTTTAATGAAGAAAACACTAGTTTGAAGGGATGATATTGAAGAAATTAATTTGGGAACTGAGATGGCACCAAAAAAGGTGTACATAGGTAAAAAGACAAGTCCTGTAATTAGAAGAATGCTGATAGAATTGTTGAGAAAGTATAAACATGTATTTGCTTGGTCTTATGAAGATCTGAAAGCATATATGGAAGACTTGTTTTAGCATGAAATACCATTGAAGCCAGATGCTAAACCATTCAGACAAAAGCAAAGGCCTATAAATCCAACTCCGGAACCTAAAATGCAGGAGGAATTGTCGAAGCTCAGAGATGGTGGAATCATTAAGCCAATCAGACATTCAACATGGGTTTCAAATTTGGTCCCTATCAGAAAGAAAAATGGAGATATCAGATTATGTGTAGATTTTAGAAATCTAAACATAGCGTCCCTCAAAGACAATTATCCTCTGCCTAATATGGAGGCCATATTGCATAAGGTGACAGGTTGCGAGTTGTTTTCTATGATGGATGGATTTTTAGGGTATAATAAGGTCAAAGTTAAAGAGTCTGAGCAATACAAAACAGCATTCACAACTCCTTGGGGAACGTATGTTTATCTGAGAATGCCATTTGGTCTCACTAATGCAAGGGTGACTTTTCGAAGAGCCATGGATGTGGCGTTTGCTGATTTGATCAATGTTATCATGGTGGTGTATTAGGATGACCTCACTACTTACTCCAAGAAGGCTGAAGACCATGTTCATCATTTGGAAAAGGTATTTATAAAATCCCTCGAATATGGTATTAGCTTAAACCCTAAGAAGTGTAATTTTGTAGTTACAGAGGGTAAACTTTTGGGACATATTGTTTCAAAGGAGGGGGTTAGGATAGACCCTGAAAGGGTTGAGGCCATTGATAAAATTCCTGTCCCTAAAAATGTTAAGGCAATACAATCATTCTTTAGACAGATAAATTTTGTTAGGAGATTTATCTCTAACTTTGCTGAGATTATTAAACCCATAGCAGAAATGTTGAAGAAAGGATAGAAAATAGAATGGACTGCAGAGGCTTTGGATGCTTTTGTATCTATTAAACGAGCCATCAAGGAGGCTCCTATTCTTAAATCTCCTGATTTTTCAAAACCTTTTAAGATTTTTTTATTTGCCTCAATGCACACTGTTGCTGCTGTTATGCTGCAAAAGAATGAAGATGGTCATGAACAGCCTGTATCTTTCTTCAGTAAATCATTGTAGGGGTCTGAATTAAAGTATGATATAATGGAGAAGCAAGCATTTGCACTAGTGAATGCTATAAAAGCTTTCAGACCATATCTTGTTGGAGCAAAGGTAGTTGCTTATGTTCCTCATTCAGCAGTCAAGGATATTCTGACACAGTCTGAAGTAACAGGTAAAAGATGCAAATGGATTAACAAAATCCAAGAATTTGACCTGGAGATACAAATTACTAAACTTGTCAGAGGTCAGGGTTTGGCTAAACTAATGGCAGAGGAAAATATTGAAGCGAACCAAATTTGCAATGTAGAAGAAGAAAATGTAATTGCAAGCATTGAGCATACTCAATGGTATACATATATCATGTATTATCTTAAATACATGAAGTGTTCAAAGGGAATGAATGACAACTAGAGAAGAACACTGAAGATGCAAGCATCTAAGTATGTTTTTATGGATGGAGATCTATTTTTGAAAAATAGGGATGGCATATTATTATTATGTCTAGATGAATTTCAAGCTAAGCATGTTTTAAATGAAATGCATGAAGGAGTGTGTGGAGGACATTACTCAACAAAGACAACAACGCATAAAATTCTTAGGGCAAGCTATTATTGGCCTAAGATTTTTAATGACTCTTTTGCATATGTGAGAAAATGTGGAGCTTTCCAAAAGTTCTCTAGAAAACTGAAATATCAGGGAGCTTTGCCACTTCGACCCTTGCAGGCTGATGGCCCTTTTCATCAATGGGGAATTGATTTCATCGGAGAAATACAAGAAAAAACAAGTGGTGGACATAGGTGGATATTGGTGGCCACTGATTATTTTACCAAATTGGTAGAGGCCATCCCAACTAAACAAGCTACAAGTAAGGTGGTGACACAGTTCCTGATGGATAATATCATTACCAGATTTGGTATGCCATTGAGGTTGATCACTGAAAATGGGATGTGTTTCAGATCAGATGAATTCAGAGGCTTCTGTAGCACATATGGTATTGCCATTTCTTATGCAGCTCCTTATCATAAGAAGGCTAATGGACAAGCAGAATCTAGCAATAAGATTCTTTTGAAGATTATAAGAAGGATGCTAGGTCATAACAAGAAGGCTTGGGATTCAAAATTAAGACTGGCTGTATGGGCTGATAGAATTATGGTGAAGAAGGAAATTGGGAAGTCCCCATTTGAGTTAGTGTATGGAGCACAAGCCAGTATGCCTTTGCAGAACTTGTTACCAGTTTACAAGTTTGTTCTTTAGGAAGATTTGGATATTCCTGAACCCATGGAGGAAAGAATGGAGTAGCTAGCTGAACTGGATGAAATAAGGAGAGTGGCTCAAAATCAAAATATAAAGTTGTAGACACAGATGAAATATTTATTTGACAAAAGGGAAAAGGATAGGAAATTTGTAGAAAGTGATCTAGTACTGATGTGGAATGCAAGGTGCCATGAAAAGGGAAAACATGGGAAGTTTGAAGCCTTATGGCTAAGGCCTTTTGTGGTGGTTGGAAAGAAAGGCGAAGACTCATACTATCTACAGAATATGGTTGGTGAGGATCAGGAATTGTCTGTACATGGGCAATTTCTGAAACATTTTTTCTCTTGAAGTAACACAAAGGATTAAGGGTTGCTAGTTCATGGACAACTTTTGATGATCCTTTTTAAAATTATTTTCCATGCAAAGTAGTCTAGGATATTAAAGGAATAGGACTTGCAAGTACATGGACAATCCTGATTTTCCTTCTTTTGAAATCTTTTTCCCATGTACAGTAGTATAGGGTCTCATTCATTTCCATTGCCATCTGTTCCATCATGCTCACATGTTCCATCACTTTGACTTTGGTCTGCTCACCTAGAAATTTGAATCCTTGCAATGATCTTACTATCATTCATCCCCAGACGAAGCCACTATTAGAACTGTAAAAAATTTTGAAATTTTTACAGTCTATTGCATCCAAGAGTTTCCAGCATTGAGTCCTCATCATAAGCATAAAACTCCCTCTTTATATTGTCTTACCTATTTTTTGTCATGTGATCCATTTGAATCCATCTAGTCCTTCATATTTCATTGAAAGACCTATATCAGCAAGACATAGTAAAAGTTTCCCCGACCTGAATTTTCAATAACATGTATTTGTTGCAGACAAACAACAAGACTTTTCTTTGGTTTCGGCGACTGAGAAGACTCATATCGGCAGGAGAGGCATTTCGGGGTAAACTTATAGCGAAGTATTTTTTCTTGCCAACCGGAATATAGAAAAAATATATCGGCATAAGCTGGGGTGTCGTTGTAATGTCACGGCGAGTTCAATTTGTCTTACCGACTAGCATGTAGAAGGGTCATTTCGACCAAACTGATTGGTATCATTGAGAAGTCATGGTGAATACATTGTGTTTCACCGACTGGCACATGAGGAAGTATATCAGTAAGACTAAAGTATGTCGGGGTAATGTCTTGACGAAGGCCTCGAGCGTTGCCGATAAGGTGTAGGGGATTCAGAAAAGCTACCAGGATAAGCTATGCAGTCTTTCCAATTTAAAAGTTATGCCGATAGAGATATGCATCGCCAGGAGAAGAACTCTTCGGCATAAGTTTCACCGAAGTTTGAATGTTGTACCGACAAGTAGTTCAGGGTGAGTTTCACCGAGTACTAGTCTAGAAGAGTGATTTCGGTAAGAAATTTGGCATTGATATGAGTCTTCCCAAAGGTTCATTGTATTGTCGAAGGTATTGTTTCATTGGTAGGGTTTATTTCTTCGATGAGAAAACTTAGTGGCCAAGCCGAAATGAGATTTCATTAGTGAAAGGGTGATTTTGTCTCAGTGACTGGAAAATGATTTGAAGAATGAATATCAGTATGACACTGTGAAGTCTATGTAACATCTCCCTGACTTGGAATTGTCTCAGTGACATGGAAAACAGAAGCGATAGTCATCATTTTGATTCCAAGTGTCGGTAAGACTGCATAATGTCTTGGCGAATGGTGTAATAAACGTTGCAAAAGGACTTCACCCCAGATTTGAAAATCTCTCATCGACAAGACATTTGATGTGACAGTGCTAGTTTCAAACAAGGCTTCATTCATGCTTCATTAATGGCGCGACAGGGTATAACAACAAAGTTTTAATCAATTCTTCAGTACCGAATTGATTGCATGAGAATTGGCAAGGCGAGCTGAGAACTAGGACATCTTTTAGTCTGAGGAGTCTGAGCTGAATACTGTAAGTAATTGCTTCTTCATTTTTTCACATTTTGATTATGTAAGCTTGAAAATGGAGTCTTCTGGTTTTGGAAGGGCTAAGGGTAGAAAGCTTGGTGAGAGTAGTCAGTCGAAGGGAAAGAAATGAAAGACTAATACAAAGCATGAGGGTATTGAACAAAGGTTTAACCAAGACCTTATTGATCAATTACCTGGTTCAGGGCCTAAAGCTAGAAGGTCTGCATAACTTAGGTCAGAAATTGATAAGCTAGATGATAAATGCAAGTTCATAGGTGATGTCTGGACTGCTATAAGAGGGTATGAATTACTCAATTTTCACTACCATAGTAAAAACCATTTTGAGCCAGTCTGTAATGCATGGAAGTTGAATGTAGGGAAATTGGTGTGCCCTAATGTATTTGTAAATGTAGAATTGGTAAAATGGCTTGCTGATCATTATGATCCAAAACATAAAGCTATATGTGATCCTTCTGGAAAACCACATATATATGTGTCAAAAGAAGCAATAGGTGAGGTTTTCAAATTGGAAGGATTTTGCAATGAGGAAATTAGTTGTGAGGAGTTGCAAAAGGAATTTTCAAGAATGGATACAATTTACAAGGGTTGGAGGTTACAAATTCATAGGGTTAAATAGGGTAACAAGCCAGAACCTCTGGAAGATAGTGAGGGGCCTCCCTATCATGTAGATTTGTTTGAACCTTATATGAAGTACACATATTTCTCAGTGTGTCACGTGTTGGGAATGGATGCCCCAGAATTCATGTCAATGGTGCCAATGATTATCACAGCAGATATCCAATATCATAACTCCAGGCCATTTGACTATGCTTCATATATTTCTAAGGAGCTTGATTCAAGATTGATGGCTATAAAGGGTGGAGCTTCTGTTGTTCATCTTAGAAACTATTCATTGTTGATGAATTTAGTGCTATATTTTGGATAGGAGTTAGGGGTATGGCCTTCAGAGATGAGGATTTCTCAAGTTGGTAAAGAGGGTGAAGCATTGCCTGTTCAGCTGTGGACTGCTATTTGGGAGAGCGGGTTTGCTAGTTCTAGTTTCATTCAATTTGAAGAGCATTTTGTAAAAACATTGTATAAATTATATCAATATCCTTGTAATTATTCATTGACTGATGAGATTAATAGATTCCTTCGGCCAAAAGACTTCAATGGGCCAATTGATCATAACTGGGGAGACTGGTATTATTTGGAGGGAGCTAGAGTAATCAGAGTATATGGATTTGAGGATGCTCCTCTCATTTTGCCAAGGATAGTTCCAAACAGGGTTGCATATTTGGAAATTGTCAGACAGATGGATTAGTGTAGTGTGATCCATTTCAACTCTTTTGGGAAACAGACTTTTATGCCTAGTACTTTACGTTTTTGTGATTTCATTGTGTTGGCTAATGAGGGATATAATTCAATCCTTGATAGATTGTTGCATTATAATATGAAAAGAGGACCACCCAGGAAAAAATTTTACCCTGAAGGATATATCAATTCAGCCAAAGAAAGGATTAACTTTGGAGGATATCAGCATGTACCCTATCCTTTTGATGATATGATCAGGAATTTAGATGAGGATGAAGCAGAAAAGGTAGTTGAAAGATATAACCAGGGGCTACAGGATACTAAGCTATTGTCTTGTGGAGATGAGGAAACACCAAGAGTTAATTTGCCACAAGGGAAATTAGAAAAGGTATCCAGGTTGAGGACTCAGCAGTATGTCTGCCCGGTTAGAGAACAGAGTCTTGAAAGTGCTGATCTTGATGCAAGGCACATGGAATACAGATCATTTGTCTCTAATGATGAGTTTATAAATTCCCTAGAGTTCAAGCCATTCTTGTACAAGCAGAAGGGGAAGGAAATAAGAGAGAATGTTGATGATGTTACTTCAGGAAATGAGGAACAATTGCTGGCTCAATTGAGAAAATGTGTGGATGATGAAAGAAAAATATGACTCCTGAAATGGGGAGGAAAATGTTGGAGAGTGCTGATGTCATGATCTTTCCTGGCCTTGATTTGAACTTTGCATTGGTCTTTGATAGTTTCTTGAAGGGCAGTAATGCTAACACAAGCTTGACAAGGAAAAGGTGACAGAAGTATATGCAGGCTCCAAGTATAATACTAATGAGGGATCATTGATGATATGGGCTGTGTACCCACCCCATAGGAAATCAGTGGTAATTGATACAGAGAAGGAATTTGGCCATGTCATGACTCTAAAAGTTGGAGAAGTTGATCCTATAGCTACTGCAAATATTGGGGTAAATATTGCAAAGTTGAATAAAGCACAAATTCAGTTATTGATAAAAGAAAGAGAAATGTACAAAGCAAATAATGAAAAATTTCTGAGAGAAAATGATAGACTCAAAGACTTGGTTGGTGTTTCAATGGGTACAACCAAAATGATCACTCAAGGAGAAATCTCTCAGGAAAAAGATCACTAGGTAGGATCAAGTGCTTATTCTCAGGGAAAGCATGATGCAATTGCAACGATTGTGAAGAAGAGGCAGGATCATTTGACATCTTGGTTGAATAAATTGTGGGGAAAATACTCTCATACTCTTGCTGCATTGAAGGAGCACACAAGGATGGATGGATGAATCATGGAGAAGTTTCATGAATTGGCCCAAAGTGATGAGGCTAGCAATATTGCACTTGAAGCTACAAATCATATTATCAATCACCATCAAAACTTCTATGATGAATTGCAAAGGGATGAACAGGGGTTAATTGAAGCTGCCAACAAAACTGTGATCACATTCTCTGATGATAATGGGGAATTGAAGGATGCTATCAGATGGAAAAATGAATGTGAGTCAATGCTGAATGAAATCATGAAGACAGCTTCTGCAGAGGATACATCATTGGAGGAGGTGAGCGAGCAAAATGAGGAAATGGTCAAGATGGAAATCACGATCTGGAATGCTATTGGAGATGCAAACACATATGAGCACCAGGATTATTTGGATCACCTCACTAAGACTCACTTGTGGCTTAATAAAGCCTAATTATTCTATATCTTTTATTTTGTAATTTGATATTTCCTATTTCCAAAAGGATGCATCCTTTCGTATTCTCTATGTATAAATGTCCATTTTGAAAACAATGTGCAGGCGATAAGTAGAATAGGATAGAGGATAGAAGATATACGGTGGAACACCATGTTTCATAGGGCTTAGACTCTGATGTATGTTTTGAAGCCATGGAGATATCAATGAAAATCATCTGATTTGCTAGTGTATTCTGGTGTCAATTGTTGTGTTGTGCCTATTGAAAGAACTATTTAAGTTGTATCTAAGATTGACATTGCCTTGATATCTAAATTAACATAACATGTTTATGTTTGGTTTATCAGTACGTATTTTCCGTATCTGTGTGATTGGTTGATAGGTTCTTTCGAGGAAGGATTAAATCCTTTTAATTAATCACAGTAATTAGGGAATTTCATTTAGATCAGTAAGAAGAACTCAATAATCACAATCTTGCATGTTTATACTAGTTATAAACAAAATATGCCAAACAATTTGAATGTCCTCCAAAAAGAAGTCACTCATTTAAGATTTCATTTGACTCCGTATACTATATAAGGCACTGGTCTCACTATTTCCATCATTTAGTTTCATTCATACATTTTTACATATGTTGACTGAGCATATTAGTGTTTAGTTTTCATTTTAGTATACAATTTATACCAAATTTGATCCATTTTTTCCACTTCCATATGCCATTTTGGATAAATTATTGTGGGAAAGAAGATTATAAGTTAAGTTTACTTCATTCGTTATAGGTACACCCGCCTAGGTCTAGCAGCACCTGGAGAGTAGAAGGTTTAATTGTTTCAAACCTTGTTCTGTTACCCTGAAACGTTGTGAAAGCTTGGAAACCTTTCATGGTTCAAACCTGCATTTTTGAGAGTTAACACAACTATCATATGAGATTCCTTAGGATCAACTTGGAATCTTGCAATAATGCATATGACATTCATGATATCAAGTATAGTTTGATTCAAATAGAGAAATTAACCAATCATGGATATGTATCTAGTCTGATTTGTTTTAGCAGAATCATGATCTTGTGTCAACTTACATCCAGTCACCATAGGTGTACCAACTAGATTTCAATCTTCCATACCAAAATTATTTAGCAATTATTTCACATACTTGGACTAAGATATAAAGATCCCCTTATCTAGCTGAGTAATTTACAATCCCAAAAATAATTTCATTTCTCCAATCATTGACATCTCAAACTCACTCTGCATCTCATCAAAAAAATTCATGCAAAAACTATCATCTCCTCCAAAAATGATATCATCAAAAAAGAATTCAACAATCAAATATTTATCATAATCAATCTTGAAATACAAATTGGTATCAACAGTACCTTTATTAAAACCAAGCTTCAACAAATACTTGTCCAGTCTAGCATACCATGCTCTTGGGGCTTCCTTAAGTCCATACAATTCTTTCTTCAACTGGAAATGATGACTTGACATCCATCTAATAAACCTTGAATATTTTATAAGTAGCATAAGCAAGAAATAGTCTCACAACTTCAATCCTAGCAACAGGAGCAAAATTTTCTTCAAATTCAATTCCTTCCATCTAAGAATATCCTTTACACACAAGTCTTGCTTTTTTTCTAACAAATTCACCTTGCTCATTCAGTTTTTTCCAAAAAACCCATTTAGTTCCAATTACATTTTTGTCCTTAGGTCTAGGAACAAGAATCCATGTATCATTCTTCTCAATTTGTAGTAGTTCTTCTTTCATTACTTCCACCCAATGTTCATCTTTGATATCAAATAGTATTCTTCTACAATTATTCTCCTAGTTTGAACACCTTTGTTCTTATCACCTATAATACGATCTTCTAAATTATTTAGTATTACATACCTTGGATTCTTAGGATTTTCTTGAACTTCAGGCTCTTGTGATCTCACTTCTGCACTTTCATTAGTTCCTTCCTCTTGATTTTCCTGATTCACCAAAATGATTTGAAGTCTGAACTTTCTTTCATTTATCTAAACTATCATTTTTATTGTTTGAATCATATCTGTAGGTTCTGGATGGTCTAACTATGTCTTCATCAACCTTGAAATTATCACTTTCAATTACTTTCATCAATCTCTTATTGTATCATCGGTAGGCTTTTCTTTTAGTAGAATAACCAAGAAATATTCCTTCATTGCTTCTAGCATCAAAATTTCCTATATCTTCATCTCTTTTGATATAGCATTTACTCCCAAAGATTTTGAAGTATCTAATAGTAGGCTTATGAGCAAACCATAGCTCATATGGAGTCTTACCGGTATCACCTTTGGCATGTACCCAATTGAGAGTGTAAACAATAGTACTCATGGCTTCTCTCTAGTAGATATGCATAACATTTCCTTACAGCATCATAGTTCTATCATCTCCTTGAATTATCTTGTTCTTCCTTTCCATAGCTCCATTTTGCTGAGGGGTATGTAGGGCAGATAATTGTCTCTTTATTCCATGCTCTTCACAAAAAGAATTAAACTCATAGGAAGTGAATTCACTACCTCTATCTAATCTCAGACATTTAATCTTTAGACTTGTCTTTGTCTTAACCCATAGCCTTAAAGATCTTGAATTTATTTAGAGATTCAAATTTTTCCCTTAAGAAAGTAACCCACATCATTCTAGAATAATCATCAATAAGTAACATGAAATACCTTTCTCCTTGTAAACTTCTAACTCTAGAAGGACCACACAAGTCAGTATGTACAAGCTCCAACACTTCATTTGAACAATGTTGTTTGCTCTAGAATGAAACTCTAGTTTGCTGCCTTAAGGGACATTCCTTTCATATGCTATTAGTAGGTTTTATCAAATTAGGAAGATCTCTCATTGCCTAAGTAGAGCTTATATTGATAATATTGTCAAATTTTACATGACACATTCTCCTATTCCATAACCAACTTTCATCAACTTGATCAATCAGGCAACTTTTGCTAGCAACACTCAGGTGAAAGATATTACCTTTTTTTTCGTACTATATACAATAAAATTTTTGGAACTCCCCAATATTCTACACTTTCCATCCTTGAATTGAAGATTATATCCCTTATCAACCATCTATCCAACACTTAAAAGATTATGCTTCAAACTTTCCACATATAGAATGTCATCAATATTATGCTTACCATCAAGAGAAATGGATCCTTTTCCATGGATTGCACCAGCTTTGTCATCACCAAATCTTACAAAACCTCCATCGGGTATGTGCAGGATCATGATGGGCCAAAATGTGGCAATATGATGGGTATGTGGTTGATGACTATTTTTTTACCCAAAATTGATGAAATTAAAAGGCTTTTTAAAGGATATTCTCAACTTTCCATTGATATAAATTATGCTTTACTTTGAGTTGGATAAGTAATTATTATTCATTTTCTATTCAAATTATGACTAAAGTCCTGATTAATAGGTTTCAAATGATATCCTATTTCTTGAATCCAAAACATGTGTCACATTCTATGCTTTGCATACTATAGGATTAAAAAAATAAAAAATTGAATTTCATGAAGTTTTGACCAAGTTAAGGTGGTCAGACATACAAGTTTTTATATTTAAAAAAAAATTATAATAAAAAAATCATAATTAATTATTTACTTGGAAAAAAATTATAAAAAAATATGCATCACACTGAGGCATGAGTCCTCTACTTATATGTAAAATATTATAAAAAAAATATTATCATTTTATTATGGTTAGGGTGGTTAGACAGATACCTACTTATTTTTTCCCTCAAATTTAAGTACCACTACATTGAAATTTCAAATTTTCACTAAATAGATTTCTTTTTTTTTAAACAAACCTAGTAGTTTAGAAACTGCATTCAATTTGCTACAGATTCTATTTTTACATATTTTTTAAATAATATAGATAAATTATTCAAATTTTTACATCAAGTTGCCTAACTCTGATTTTTCTAAAAAAATTGCCACTTAAGGGCCTGTTTTTTCCATGATGATCCTACACATACCCCATCATAATTTTCCAAGCTCACAAATTTACTCTTATCACCTATCATGTGGTGAGAGAATCCACTATCAATTAGCCATTCATCTTTTTCTTCAACTCTGGTAGCTAGAGCTTTCTCCACATTCATGCAACTACTAGATTCAATAGGTACTGGATCATTTTCCTTGATAGCAATAAATACCCATTCGTCCTCACTTACATTCCCTTTATTAGATTCATCATCTATCACACCTTCATCAACATCATAATAACACTTTCTTTTGAATCTAGGCTTGATAGGTTTTGGCTTAGCAACTCTTTTTGGACACCTTGAGGAAAAATGACCTATCTTATTGCAAGAAAAAAATTTAAGAGGCAACTTTCCTTTATACTTACCTTCTCCTCTAGCTCCCCTCTTGAAAATAAGTGCTTCAAGCTCATCTAGGTTTCTCTCTTCTTCTTCAATCTCTCTCATTTCCTACTCATACTTGGACAAGTTTCTAGAAGAACTTTCTCTCGGATAATATCTTTGCTTATCTTTTCTAGAGATAGTAGCTTTGAATGTAGATTTTGTCTGAGGAAGAGATTCACCAAACCCACTTAACTCAAAAGTAGCAAGCTTACCAATCAACATGTCTCTTCTTACATTTGTCACAGTCTGGATCTCCTCAATAGCAACAACATTGTGTATGTATGTACTAGGAAAATATCTAAGCACTTTAGCAACAATCTCTAATTCTTCTAGTGTTCCACCAACACATTTGATATTACGCACAAGTTAATTCACTCTCTGCATAAAATAAGTGATGTTCCCATCTTCACCCATTTTCAACATTTCATATTTCCCTTTTAGGATTTGCAGCTTAGCAATCTTCACATGGGCATCACCTTCATACAAAGTTTCCAACTTTTTCCAAATCTCATAAGCAGCCTTCAGATCCATTACATTTGTCATCTCAGAATCAGTCAAAGCACTCAACAATGCTTCCTTAGCCCTGATATTGTACTCGACTTCCTTAATCTCACCTACAGTAGAAGGACCATTATGTGGGATGATATACCTATTCTTTGTAATGTTCCAATAAGGTTCACAATTACATCTTAGATGACACTCCATTCGAGCCTTCCACAGAGAATAATTAGTTCCATCAAATTTTAGACTATCCTTCTTATATGTCACCATCCCATATCACCTCAAGCTATTAAAATTATTCTGAGGAACCTTCTTTGATACCAATTGTTGGCAACACAAGGGAAGAAAACTGATGGGTTGGGGTGAATCAGTTGTCATAGAAATTATACAAATTAAGCTTATTCTCAGATCTAATAAATAAACATGAAAGAATAAACCATCACCACATCAGAAACACACATAACAACAATATTTTTTACATGGAAACCTTGTTAGGGGAAAAACCATGGTGGAGGTTAGTCCACAAGATTATACCCTGTCAAAATTATAAAAGAATTATAAATGGGGAATGCACATGCACTCAGGAACACTACCTAGAGCTCACTGCTCAATTACAAAAAGGCATACTGCCCAAAGGAAGACTCACTATCTTACAGAAACATTTGGATCACATCTAAAAGATTTGAAATAAGAAAGTAACATCTACTAATGTCTAATTATAGTTTTGGTTCAGCACATAAACATCTGCTCTCTCTTCTTTACAGTTTACTTCTTCCTTTGAAAGATTAGAGCATTATTCACACTTAACACAAAGCATACTTCGCACACCACACACTGCACACCTTCAAATGGTATAAACAATCGATCTTATATATCCACAAATAGAGATTACATCAACAACTTGTCGGCTTTAACAAAATATAAAATGTGTACAAACTGTCAGCTCAAATCAATAAGAAATTTATCAATGCGAATCAAACAATGTTGGCGACAACATAGTAAGGACCCAAAATAACAACCTTGAATTTGGAACACCTTCAAAAATTATGCCTTGAAGATCCACAACACGCTACAATCACCCTGTCGGCCCTGAACATGAAAAACATGAACACACAGAAGAAAATCTCCAATCGCGAACACATTGATCAATGAGGATCAACGACATGGATAGAGCATGATCTAGAAACATCCAAAAGCATCATGAATGAACACAAGTATCTACAACAACTCAAGTTACTAGAATCACATTATCTTGTTTCAGGAACACCAACTAAAGCAATAGAACAACTATCAAAACACAAATACTCATAACTTGATCAAATTTTCATGCGAACCTCTAAAAATTCATGTGGATAAATAAAATATACTCGACAAAAATCCCTTTAATCCATAAAATCTTATCATCAATATACTGAGCTAGCCAACAATATGAAGTTCATTGTATGACCGACAACCTGCAACTTATTTTACTACAATTTTCTCAATATCCTTAACATATACAACCTTAAAGACATTAATGCCAATAGTGTTGACATCAATGAAAACCACATATCAGAAATATCCGAAAAGTGTTTGAGTCTTAATACAATAATAAAAAATAATACAAAAGGCTTGGTGTCTTTCCACTATTTTTTTGTGTATGTCTCAAACTCATTTTTTGGAAAGAAGAAATAGTATATATAGAAAATCACCCCACTGCCTAAAATCGAGTAACATAAATGATTCCCTCATCACAAGAAATGATGCCTATAGCAATGATTTCCCAAGGTTCTTGCAACAAAAAATATTTTGAGCCATAGAATGCATTCGCCCTCGAGCCAAATGCAACCCTACAAATGATGGCAGTGGTCCTAGTGTAGAGGTAGTAGAATCCCATGCAGACATGTATCGCTCACCCATGAAGTTAGTTAGGACATGTAGTGATAGAGTGGGGCTATTTCTCATTCTTCTGTCCTTGCGATGAAATCCCCCGTAGATAAGACATGTGGAGAAGTCTTCACTAGCAATGCTAACTGTGGGGTCCACCAAAAAGTGTACACAGAATGATGCTATGTGGCACACAAGCTGAACTTGGTATATAATTGAAGGCAAGTAGGCATTCAAAGGCCCATGCTATTGACAAGTGGAAGCATGGTGGGACTTGGTATTGAAGCGAGGGGAGGAAATCCATGTGAGGAGCATGAAGTGGACATGTGGCGATAGTGGGAAAAGCTTCTTCAAAAAGGGGGTAAGGGATATTCAAATTTATGGGGCACTGGTGGAGGCCAAGAAAAATATTATCAACCTGAAGGGAGCTTGAGGGATTTAATATCCATAGCTTTTGGCAACTATCAAGGGCATTTCACCTACGGAATGAGGAACCCAAAAATTTTGGTTCTAAGACCAAACCCTTATTCAATGGGAGATGGAGTCAGAGCTTTGAGAGTATGATCTATAGAGGAAGCCAGTCAGTGTCAGATGGTGTTGATATGGCACACAGATTCTCTTGTGCTTCATGCAGATTGATTAATTCTTTGAATGACAACATCATGGATATCTCGGTCCCAAAATCGAGTTGAAAGAGGAGCCGTACTATCTAATGAGTGATTCCCTCAATATCCTCGACATTAGGGGGTTGACTAAAGCTCTGAAAGGAGGATATGTCATGTTGCTTCTCTTCAATATTTATTGCAATCTGTTCCATTGTGGCCATTGAATCATCAGAGAGCAATGGGGAGGGCAAGCCTATCTGAGTTAGTTGAGAGAATTTTTCCCACATGCTATTCATAGTTCAACCTAGTGTTGTCAAGCAATCACTAGCATGGAGGATGGTTGTGTGGAAATGGATGAATTATTTTGTTGTCTTGGCAACTGATCTTTGGTCCTCAATCCTTGTGCTCATGTAAAACTTATCTAGTAAATTTTCCACCTCAAGAACTCTCTCCACAATGAACTATGGGAATTTCTCAATCGTTTCACAAACCTTATTGGTCAAACTTATCACTTCCTCTATGAACTAAAGCATCGATTGAAGAGTTAGACATAAGGCCTTGACCTTTTCCCAATATGAAATATATAGTTTTTGGGCTACTAGAAGGAGGTCTACTTGGGAAGTAGGGAATTGGGGAGGATTCTTCAAAAGACCAATTTCCACATCCCTCGACCCAACATCCTATGTTAGTTCTGAAATCTTCTTGTCCACAGTGGAGAGTTGTTCCTACAGGGTTCTTAACTCGGCAAGCCATTTTTCCTTAGCCTAGCTTCTAGTTATAGATTCCCTATCTAGGGAGAGCCTTACCTCCTAGATTTCCTTCTCAAATTAAGCTTGTCGGCCCAAGAAGTCCATTTTCTTCAACTACATTATCTACTCCAATTGAGCGCGTTGATGCTGAAACTCTTCATTCTTTTGTTGCATCTCCTCCTTTGCCCATGCCAACCGGTTCTTTAATTCATTGTTTTTCTGATGTAGATCAAGAACTAGGTTGGGATCTTCGGATTGGAACTTTGCAAGTTCCTCTTGAATTCTAACTTGTTATACTTGTGCTTGTTATGATAAGCATGGAAATTTGGTGTCCCTTGCCTTGTCCTTCTTCAGTAGGATCTCTATCCTATCCTTGACATTTTTCTGCTCTTCTTATTTCTTCTTCAATCGGTGACAGGACTTGAGAAATTTGGTGGTCACCACACACTAGGTCTCCTCCATGAGCTAAACTGTATCTTGTGGTCGGGCTACACGTATATCAAGCCCCATAGCATGGATGGTGTAATATTTGGGTTGCATCTCTCCTTGAGGCTTGATGACATACAGATGCATGGTTGCAAAATGCAAAGATTGCTAAGCCTCATTGAAAAGGGTCTTCACCTATGGCTCTGTCAACTTTTTAGCATCTTTGTCCCTTTGCTTTTGAAGCCTACGAGCCTGTACTACTCTTGTTTCATCACCCTTTGACAAAAATTCTGCTACTAATCTAATGAGCTCACCAGGGAAGGACGCACCGGAAGGAACAACAAAAGGGAACGAGAGAGTAGTGGTTCTAGTTGATTTCTTCTTCAGAAGAGAGATCGTTAGTGGGGAGAATGGGGGAATATACCAAGGCCTTTTCTGTGAAGTGGTGGAAGGAATCATGGGGAGCGTTGGTGGTAGAAGAGGTACAACATACTCCATCTGTTGGGAAAGTTGGGTAAGAGCTAACATGGTGGTAGCAATAGGGATAGAAAAAGTGGTTGCAAACTATGCTTCGATGAAAGGGGGAGTAACCCACAAGAGATTAAAAGTGAATTATCCCGCTTGGGAGAATTGGGAGAAACCTCCAGTGACCATTGCAACAAAAAAACAAAAAGAAAGGCTGACACTTGAAGTGACAGGCAATGTAGAGAGAGCTAAAGAAACCAAACATTGTGAATCAAGAAGAGGGGAGGGAAAGATACCTGAGCTATGGATGACTCTGATCCTTAGCTCATTGTAGATTCCTATGAACCCTCTCTAGAAGCTACATTTGTGCACTTCCTTTTTTTTGGTGGGGAATTTTCCACCTCTATGACCTCTGACAAGTGTTGTTAGGTTACTTTGGGTTTTTTTTCAACCCATATGTGTGTTTGTGAGGCTCCCAAATGCGATATATTCACCCACACCTATAGAGTAGTTTTTCTAGGCTGCTTCATTGCCTTTCCTTTCTCTTTCACTTGGTCCTATTTTACCTCTTTCTCCTTCTCCTTCCCCTTGTATATTTTCTAGCTTAATTTGGGTCAATATCCTCATCACCGCTTGTGTCAGTATCATCATGTGCTTGGTTCCATAGAGTATCAAATCTGTCATCCTTGTCTATGTCTTGGAGCAAAGCATCAGGGCATTGGATCTCTTGATGGTAAATCTAGAAATCTCTAATCTTTTCCTCACTCTAGTTCCAATACTTGGCCAAATCATTGCGAAGGGTGGTCCCCATTTAGAGCCTTTCATTAAATTTCACTGAAGGGAAATAGAAATTGAGCCATGTCAGCCTGTTATCCTCTGTAGGAATGTGAACTATTTCTATCAATAGATCATCTTGTTCTAACATGGGATTCTGCCACTTTTGCCAATAAGGCTAGGGGCTATAAGTTACTCAAACATTTTTTCTTGCTAAGTCATTGTTGGGGTTATATTGCCATTTTTGACAAATCAATACTAGCCCCAGATAAGAAAAATTTTCTTCTAGTAGATTATGTTTATGCTTCTTTTCCATAACCACCATTTTGAAGCTCAGTGGGCAGTAGAAAAACCCTTTCTTCTTCCTTCCTCTGCAAAAGTTATTGTCAATAACTGACACTTGCTGAAACATCTCAAGGGCCAACACCTGATCTATGATGCATGATGGGAGTTAGAATGGATCCTCAGTTAAGCCACACATCCTAATGAATGTGAAATCCTCTTCAAGAAGGTAGTCACATTTAGGAGTGAAACTTTGCATCCACCATGTTTGGTTGGCAAAAAGCCGATAAAGATTTCCATCTTTGCTAAGGTCTTGTTGAATCAGAGTCAAGAAACTGTCTGAGAATGCATAATAGTCATATGTTGCAGAAAGGAGGGGAGTCCATACATAAATTGACTTTCTTATTCCCTTTTCATCAAAAATGGCTAACCTCATATGTTTTCTAAAGAAGTCAGGATTCTAATGTAAAAACATATGAGCAAGGAGAGAAGGAAACCTAAACTTATGTTGTGTTCTATATTCCTTGATTTGGCTCATCATTCCTCGAACAATGACTTCCATGAAGTCATACCAGAATAAGGAATGTTGCTTCCTTCATTAAAAACCCAAAACCAATTGAAACTTATTCACCCATTTGTCCTCATCCATGCCACAAACAAAATCCATCATAGAGAAGGCATCCTACAAATCTTATTTAAAAGTGTTGTACGCGACTAGAATTTGTGGTGACTTTGCCAAATCTTCCTAAGGTCTTTGGGTTTCCTGGTTATAAAAGTCCATAGCAAGATATTTTCCTCTCCAATAGTTGTACCTTTTTTCTAGAGTGAATGACTCCATCTTCTCCACTCTAGAGACCCTTTTTGGGATGCACATCATGTCCCTGATAGCCTCCACACATATTTAACCCTCGGCTCTCGATGTTCAATGGCATTGGTATCTGGCTTGAAATGTTGAATTCCCTCATGAATTAGCTATGGGTAGTAATGCACAAAAGGAACCATGTACTAAGGGAAACCGAAAAACCATAGATTGTATGCTAATTGACGTTCGTTAGTGGTGCTTTAATTCTTTCACAAGCAGCTTCCCTAAGACTCTTAGGGTTAGTTTTGAGGATGTGATCATGAATGTTATCCCATTCTTCCATTACCTAGTTCTAGTCCCTATGAGTTTTCTACTTTTTTGTAGCTCGCATGTGAATCCACTCTAGCTTCTCTGGTATCCTAGGTGAAGCATAGGAGGTATCACTAAAAATATTGGATACGGGTGTTGCATGCATGGTGTGAAAAAAGCTTTGGGTCACCTCACCTTGTGCTTCCATCTAAGGATTTTGGGCCATTTCAAGGTGTTGTGGATTTTTAAGGTGCTCAAAATTACTATAATTCTTGTGCTCTTCAGTAATTTTGCACTCAAAAGTCTTTGCACTGGATAACATACTCAAGAATTTTTTTTACAATGTTATTCCTTCGAATGCAACACTTAGCTTTTTCCTAACTTAGAGTGGTAGACAACAGTTTCCTTTCTACATTAAATTTGGCATGTACCGCCAGCTCCTTTGCTTATGTGAAATGATTTTTTTTCCCTTTTGAAAAGACAAGAATTCATAATGACAGTTAGTAATTATCTCCTATGACATGATTTTCTTGGGAAATTGAGCTGGCGATTGAAGACGTATAAACCTTTCACATGCTTGGAAGTTAATATCCTAAAAAAAATGATTAAGCCAAAGATACGATGAGTACTCAAAAATATTTGAGTTCCTCCTTGGTGACCAAAAAATGCTTGCAGTCTGACACATCAACACCTGACTGTATGGATGATCACTTGCGAATGTCACTGATTTGGCTACTTAATTACTCTTCTTAACTTCACATGCAACAATTTGTACATGGCAGACACAACTGGGTAGGAAATTAGATTGGATCTTGGGGATTTTTGAGTTAACACTCAATTAGCATCATGCTTATGGCATGCAGGTACCTCATATATTTCTATAAATAGACCCTAGGACAATAGTAAAATTGCACTTAGTAATTGGGAAGAATTAGCATTTGGTTAGTTGGGTAGAATTAGGTGTCATGAATACTTTGATTAGGTTTACTAGTAATAATTTGTAGACATATTTTTTAGGTGAGGTTTCTAATAGGTGTTTGAAGCGAATGACGAAGAACAAGCATTTGTTGGCTATCATAGCAATGAAGTGGTTACTAGGTAGGGACTATATAGAGTATGAAGACAAGTATAGGGTCAATACCAACATTTTCTCTCACTTTGTTGCATCCTTGCTTGATATATAGGTCCCTACGCTAATGATCCTACAAATTATGCTAGAAATCTTCCCGAAGTGGTACCTTGGCAGCCTTGGAGAAATTGTGGCAAATGTGGTGTATGGACTAGGCCTTCCTACAACGAGCAACCTTTGCAAACACATTGAAGAAGATGCAGTGGTGTTGTGGGTGCCATTCCTAAGTGGATTTCATATTCTGACACATTAAGAGAACCATGAGAGGGTTACCCATGCCTGCCACTTCTTGCTATGCTGCTAGAACATGGTGTTGTTCTACAATGTGGAGTGGTATACCGATTTCAGGGACCTGTTGTATCCTCCACCACTAGTCGTTACTGCTATTGATGCCCCTATTATTGTTAATGATCCTGTTACTCTTGTTAATGACCCTACTAATGAAGTTTTTATAGATGTCATTGCTGATGACGTACCTGCTATTGTTTAAGAATCAACACTTTTTATCTATTTTTTGTATATATTCCTAGAAAAGGCCTTTATTATATATATTGAAAAAGATGCATAGTATATATAGATATACTTTAAAAGTATGGCCTTAGAGCCATTTTGGAAGTGTAATATCAAAGTATATGATACTATCTAATGTATATACAAGTTTTAATAAATTTATGTCTCTTTTGCTTTCTACTTCCTGCATTGTGGGTTATGTTTTTCTACTTCATGGATTCCTTTTCAATTTTGCATATGGGTTTGTTTCTCTGTTTTATGGGTTGGTTTGGAAAGACCAACCAAACAAAATAAAACAAAATAAAATTTATATTAATTACATATTTACATAGGAAAAACAATAATAAAGCTTAATTGAACAACTTGAGGTGGATTCCATTAACTGGAATCCCAAATGCTTATTTCTCCATATTTTCTAATTCTAATGCATTGTGTTTCTTGCATTGAATTATTTTAAAAGGGCCTCCCCATAGGATATCAATTTTTTTGTGTTGGCCAGGCTTTGTGGCCCTCTCATTGAACTTTAACACTAGGTCTCCACATTTAAGACCTTGGTCTAAGGTTTTCTTGTCAAACCATCTTTTAACCACCTATTGATGGTTAGACATGGCTATTAGGGCCTCTTCTCTTTTTTCTTGTACTTCCAACAACTCAGCCAACCAGACCTCCATGGATCCATTTTCTTCAAACTCTAGGGATCTCAACAATTGTAGTATAGGAATCTCCATGGAGATGGGCAATAGTTCTTCCTTCCCATATACTAACTCATACGACAAAGTCTTGAGGGCTTTCTTAGGAGTTATGTCATCTACCCAGAGCACTACCCGAAGGTTCTTATGCCACTCTCTTTGATGTTTCAACCCGATACTTTTAATTAGTTAGACTAAATTTATTTTAGTTGACTCATCCATGCCATTCCCTTGTGAGAAGTAGTTTGAAGACATTTTTTAAGAATATACCACGCACAAGTGCAAATTGACATACCTTAGAACCCAGGAAGGCCTTAGCATTGTTATAGATGTTGGTCTTTGGCAAGATGAATCTCATTACTAGTTCCTTGAGGAAGTTCACAATATCCACCTTCGTCGCATTCTTCAAGGGCATGGCCTCTGTCCATCTAGTAAAGTAGTCTATATCCATGAGGATCCATTTGTGTCTAGTGTTGGAGGTGGGATTGATCATCTCAAGAAAATCAAGGCCCCATTGTGCAAAAGGTTTCTTGTTCACTATTGTATTCAGTGGCATTGCTCAGTTTTTCCTCGTTAGTACAAAGAATTGGCATTCCTTGCAGGCCTTAACCAAAGAGTGTGAGTCATTGAATAGTGTAGGCTAAAAATATTTGACACACATAATTTTGATAGTGGTGGTTTTTGCAGAGAAATTTCTGCTTGTGGGACTGCTGTGGAAAGTGTCAAGAATTTTCCTTGTCTACTTTGTGGTGACACACCATAGAAGAATTCCATTGAAGTTCCTTTTGAAAAGGAACCCTTAAATGAGGGCATATCCACAATTCTACAACCTATAGAATCTTCTCTTCTAATAAGGGAGGCCCGGGGGATATTTTCTAGTGTGCATGAATCTTACCTTGTTTTCTAACTAGCAGTCTTCGGACTCAGATTCATTTGTTAGAACAAGCTCAGGTTGCTCCTCTTCAGCTGTAATTTCTTCATCGTGTGTCAAATACTCGCACAGTTCCCTTCCTTAGATAGCCTTTGTGGACTTGACCTCAATATCATATTCGAGGATCTTAGTGATCCAATTGGCCCTTTTTTCAATGATTTCTCCTTCCATGATGTACTCATGCACAACGAAATGTGTGACATATACAATTACCTTGGTGCAAGATATGAGGTGTCAAAACTTCTTGAGTCCCTTAACAATGGTGAATGTGTGCCTTTTGATGAAGTTGTAGTTCATCTCATAATCTTTTAAGGTCTAGGAGTGAAATTCTATTGGATGTTCTCCCTTTCCTTCATCATCCTTTTGGGTTAGAATAGTAGCGATGCTTGATTTGCTACTAAATACATACATTATAAAGTCATTTTATAGGTTTAGATTTACCAGTATAGGAGTTGAAGAAATTGCATCTTTAACCTTTTCAAAGGCTTCTCTAGGTTCCTTTGTCCATTTGAACAACTAATCCTTTTTTAGCATTAGGTTGATAGGTCTAATTATTCCTACCAAATAAGAAATGAATTTTCTCAAAAAATTTGCCTTTCCCAGAAAGGACTAAAGTCCCTTCTTATTGAATGGTAGGGGGTGTTCTCTTATTTCCTTCACCCACTCTGGATCGATTGCAATTCCATCTTTGGACACTACATGTCCCAATAGTTTTCCTTGTGGCACTCCGAAAACACATTTTTTTGGGTTCAGGGATATCCCAAACTCCTGGCATATTTTAAAGACCATTTCAAGGTGATCAAAATGATCATCCTCATGCTTGGAGAATACTGTAAGATCATCCAGGTAGATCAAGATGATTTTATTGATCAATTCCCTGAAAGAAATATCCATTGCCCGGTGGAAGGTAGCTCCCGCATTTGAGAGGTTGAAAGGGATTGTTGCATATGAAAACGTTTCCCACTTGGTAGTGAATATTGTTTTGTGTTGGTTCTCCTCTTTTACCTAGATCTAGTTGTAACCAGAGAATTTTTCCAGTAGAGCAAACATCTTCGATCCTACCACTATTTTTAAGATAGACTCCATGGAAGGAAATGATAGTGGTCCTTTAGGGATGCTCTATTTAGATCCCAAAAATTAACACATAGGTGGATTTCTTCGTTCTTCTTTCAAACTGGAACCAGGTTAGATACCCATGTACTTTGCTTGATCAAGAATATGATTTGGGACTGAATTAGCTTTGTGAGCTCTTGCGCCATCAAGGATTCAATCTTTGGATTTACTGGCCTCTTCTTCTGGTGGGTAGGTTTCGCTCCTTCCATCAGTTCTATAGTATGCTAGATGATATCAGGATCATACCCCTTGAGGTCATCATATGACTAGACCAATACTCCTTGATATTTCTTATAAAAATAAATGATTCTTTCTTTATCGTGTTGTGGGACATATTTTCTAACTTTGAGCCTCCTTTTTTCTCTGACCTAAAGATCTGCATAGTCACTTTTTTCCGCTACAAACTTCCTCTTGTCATCTATTGCATCATCACAATTGAATAGGTTTTCAAGAGTGACCAATCCTTTTGGAAGCTTGTTTTACCTTAGCTGAATAATTTTTCCTTCATAGGCCTTGGAAATATTCAGTTGGAGTTGCTAAGTGAACTCTCCCGACGGTTGGATGAATGAGGTGACGTGTTTATCACTTTCAAACACTTGCCAACTTTGATAATTATCTAGGATTTTTAGACAAAAAATTACTCATATAGGGTGTATGTTATGAATTAAGTTGGAAGCAGGATCAAATTGAGATTTGATCACTACCATGCAATCCACATCTGCATTTTTCTCTCTATGCACTATCCAGATATTGAAAGCTTCAAATCCCTCGATTAGGTCTCAAACCCAATGTTTATAGGATCTCATGTAGATATTAGTGGTTGTAGAAAGCCCTCATAATTGATGGACCACTAGGTCGAAATCTCCCAACACCATTATTTTCCTAATGCCCATTTGCTCTATGAGGCTTAGATTTTGCACTAGGCCTTCATATTCAGCTTCATTGTTCAAAAAATTGAACTGGAAGTGGAAAGTTCTTAGTGTCTTCTCATTGGATGGGGATGTCAAACATATCCCAGCTCCTATGCCAACTTTGCATCTTGCTCCATCAAAATGCAACATCCATATCTCTGAGGCTGGACAATTCTCAGATTCCTTCACGACCTTCAGGATCATGTGATCTTCATCATACATGACATAAGTCCCCAACTTGGTGGCATGATAGTCTAGTCTCCAATCACCTTCTGATCCTCTAGCAGCTCAGTACATACATTTCATCTTTTGTGAAAGAGGTATGAGCGGCCTCAAATTTGATCATAGCTTCATCGGCCACATGTTCCAAATGTAAGGGTTCAAACACTATCTTCATTTTAGCTCTGTGTTTGGTCCTAAGGATCCAGTGTGACTAGTCTAAGGAAAGATATCCACCTATATTTGACATTAATTCCTAGGATAAGCAAAGACCGAACATGGGGGGAATGTCTATGATCACGGTATCTTGTGGAATAGTCATACTCAGGTAGGAGAATGGAGTCAAGGGGAGGTCCTTAATTATGCCTACGGCTTCAACCTTATTCCCATCAAGTTGTATAACCCCCCTTTTTAAAGGTTCATAGCTAAGTCCTAAGGCTTCAGCTATCTGTTTGGGCATGACTGTGGTGCTAGCACCAAAGTCAATCATGGAATTACACAATAATTTTTTACCCACAATAAGAGTTAGGAAGAAGGGCTTAGGTTTCAACTTATCTCTAACTTTGGTAGAGGCTTCCTCTGTACTATTTGTGAGAACTTTGGCTATGGGTGATGAATCAATGACCTTTCCCTTGAGTGATTGCTCTGTTGCCTCAACGAATGCATCTTCCCAGAGGGCCTTTTCGAAATAGCTAAGATATCCCAAAGGGACACATTAGTAGAGGATTTTTTCAATTGTTCCACCACATTGAATGGTGGTGGATTTGAAGAATTCTATTACTTAGCCTTGGTTATAAAAATTTCCCTTCATGGATGGAATTGTTGTACAACTGTGAAGGTAGTAGGAGTTAGGTCAAAGGCACCTTTGGGCTGTGAGATGACTAGTTTTCTTGTGAATCTCCTCTTAGAGTGAGTGTTGTAGTCAGAATGAACTTGTGGGGCTTTTGATATAGATGTATCATTTGCAAACACCACCTCTTCTCCTTCCATCTATGATAAAAGCACATGATCGAGATCTGTATCCGTTTCTTGCTCTAGGGACATCCCTTACATTTGCGCAGTGAGTACCACATTTTCCATCTGGGGAGAGGTGCATACATAACCTCAAGGGTCTAACACCATGCCCTGACTACGCTGTTCCACCACTTTTTGTTGTAGGTTTTCATGCAAGCAGTTTCAAGGAATATGTGCATCACCATAGGGGAAGCATCAAGGATTGATTTCATCAACGAGATTAGTTTTCCCCACTGTCAGTTCTCTACTCGAGCTTGGGTGAGTACTCTATAGAAGAGTAGGCACTAGCACTATTTGATTAGTTGTTTGAGCCTGTGGATTTGAGTGTGAACCTCCTTGGAACTAATTTCGGTAGGTTGGCTTCAAAGGAGCGGATTGGTTCCACTTGATGGTAGTTATTTCATTTGAGATGGTCTGCAAAAACTCCCTAATATCACTCATTTCATCTTTTGAAGAACGAAATGTGGAAGCAATGTTTTGCGGTGTGCTCAAATATGTATACATAGATTGGGGAGGATTGGGCGCATTGGTAGATGCTATTTCTTGGGTGGGAATTGATATCTCTAGAAATATAGGCATAGTAGGCTAAGGCAACAACTTTCTAGCATCGATCAAGTTATTTTATGCTTTAACAATGGTGCTATATGCATATGGTAGATTGGTTTCGCCCAGAGATTGTATCATCATCGAGATGTCGATATTGATGGATTTTAGGTAGAACATGAATGCCAACTCAACCAATGGGCAGATAGCAGCCAGGATCCTCTGCCAAGTTGTGTGGAACTAGGTGTTTAAGTTAGTCATGCCTTCATATGGGGCCCGCTTTATGGTTGACAACTGTTGATATAGTGAAGACCGGTCTCCATTATTTAAAAATATCTCATAGAAAGGATCTCTGAGCTGGTCTCAGTTACCTATAGTGTTAGCTCCTAGAGTGCAGTACCATCTAGCGCTTTACCCTTGAAGGAGGGTATGAGAAACCTTAGCACTAATTTTTGGTTAGTGACTCCATGTACCAAACACATGTATTCCACATCTTGCATATGCTCATACGGTGTTTTCGAGCATTATCCATTGAATTTTGGGAAAGGTTTTAGCATGGAAGAAGGTATAGGGGATCAAACAGTGGGTGCTACTGGTGCTATACGGGAGCTTCCACCATCCCATGCCAAATATTTTTGTTAGCAATTAGCAATATGGCTGGTGGAGGGATCAAACCATTCACTGGATGAGTTCTAGTTCATATTGTTACTAGTGGTGGCACTAATAGGCGGGGGTTATTCATTGTTTGGGATCTAGTAATAGGTCGATGGCTCATACACCCACTTTAGGTTTAGGTACATTTTAGCGGTCCCACCGGGCAAGCTAGAAAAAGAAACTATTAATGCCAAAAATTGACAAGTAGCAGCCTTATGAGAAACTTAGTTAATGGGGGACCAATTGTGCTAAACTGAGTGACCTCTGGGTTTTTAAAGAAGCCAACTCCTTCTATAATTGGGGGTTTGGAATGGAAAAAAGGAAGAATATATAAAAAATAAAGATCTAATCTAAGGTGATGCACCAAGATGTAGGTGTGGGCATGATAAATATCCCTTTCAAATGGGATTTAAGGGTCTATTCAACAATCTACATGTCCCCGAATAACATAAATCATAGATGAAAACCCAAATAATCTATTTAATAACATAAAATAACTCCCATACACATTACTGAAAAAAAGAGCCCAAGACATGGTCTAAATATGTAAACTTATATTGAAATCATAGAAGTTATGCAAATAAACTACTCAGTACAACAATGGCATAGTATAATGTTTTTTCTAATAGCTAAGAAATAGAAAGGCCAAATAACAATGCTATAGTCTACGAGTCTTAATACAATAATTAAAAAATAATACAAAAGGCCTAGTGTCTTTCCACTATTTTTCTATGTATGTTTCAAACTTATTTTTTGGAAAGAAGAATCAGTATATATAGAAAATCACTCCTTTTCCTAAAAGCCAATAACAGAAACGATTCCCTCAACATGAGTAGCGATGCCTATAGAAATTATTTCTCAAGGCTGTTGCAACAAAAAATATTCTAAGCCATAGAATGCAGTCGCCCTTGAGCTAGATGCATCCCCTACAAATGATGGCGGTGGTCCCAATGTGGAAGTAGCAGAATTTCATGCAAACATGTGTCACTCACCCACGAAGTCAGTTAGGACACATGGAAATAAGGTGGGGCATGTTGTTCATTCTTCCTTCCTTGTGATGAAAATCCTCGTGGAGAAGACATGTGAAGAAATCTTCGCTACCAACACTAACTATGGGGTCCACCAAAAAGTGTACGCAAAATGATGGTGGGGCTTGGTAAAGAAGAGAGGGGAGGAAATCCATGCGAGGAGCACATGGTGGACACATGATGACAACAGGAAAAGATTCTTCAAAAAGGGGGCAAAGGATATTCAAATGTATGGGGCGCTGGCAGAGGCCAAGAAAAATATTATCAACCCAAAGGGAGGTTGAGAGATTTCATATCCACAAGGTCTACTGATGCCTTGAGAGATCTTCCAAGAATTACAAATCCTATCAATGAAATTTACAAGGAGTGTTAGTTTGGAAAGTAGACACAAAAGAGTTTCAATACTAAGGAATATTCTAGCATAGGATCTTTGGAGTTGGTGCATATAGAACTATGTGTACCTACATGAATAAGGATCTCTCAAGGTGGTAGGTATTTTATGTTGTCGATAGATTATTACTCTAGAATGACTTGGGTGAAATTTCTCAAAGGAAAATCAAAAGATCTAGATAATTTTAAAGAATTTAAACCTATTATTGAAAATGAGATATATTTTAAAATCAAATGTTTGAGGTCTAAAATAGGTGGTGAGTTCACCTCCAATGAGTTTAAAATTCTTTGTGAAGCTCATGGGATAAAGAGATAGTTATCAACTCCTAGGACTGCTTAGCAGAGTGGAGTTGTGGAAAGGAATAATATGACAGTTTAGGAAGCAACAAGAACCATGATGAAAGAATAAAATCTACTAGATGTCTATCAAGAAGAAGCTATTCAACTATAGTGTACATTCTTAACAAATGACGAGAAAGATTAAATAGTTTAAAGAATACCTATGAGTTATGGTATGGAAAACCTTCTATTGTAAAATATTTTTAAACTTTTTTGAAGTAAATTTTATATCAAAAGAGATGAACAAAACTTAGGAAATTTTGATGCAAGATCAGATGAATGAATCTTCTTTGATACTCTACAAAGAGCAAGGCATACAAATGATATAAAAAGGCTGAATGAGAGAGCTAAAAGTGAAAGTGTTAGAGTAGATGAAGAACAACATCAAAGGTCAATGATGATAGAAGGATATGAATCTAATGAAATCCCTTGTAGTGAAGAAGAAAAGTAAGAAAATAAAGAAAAGGAGATGATAGTAGAAGAGGAAGAAGCTCTAGAAAAGAATCCTAAAACTCTTTAGTGTGTGTGGAGAAAACATTGGAGATAAGAGAAAAGGTGTCTTATAAGAAGAAAATCTGCTATGGAAAAGGAACAAACATTTTTTTTTACTTTCAAAGGTAGAACCTAAAACTATAACTAAAGCATGCAAGGATGCGAATTGGATCAAAGAAATGGAAGAAGAGCTGAGGTAGATTGAGAAGAATCAGACTTGGGAATTGGTCCCAAGACTAGCAAAAAATAATGTGATAGGAATTGAATTTTGAAGAACAAGTTGAATGAGGTTGGAAAAGTTGTTAGAAACAAGGCTAGGCTTATGTGTAAGGGATACTAACAAGCGGAAGAAATATATTTTGAAGAATTTTGCTCCACTAGCAAGAATGGAAGCTATCAAGATGTTTATGGATTTTCCACACATAAGGACTTCAAGTGTATCAGATGGATTCCAAATCTATATTTTTGAATGGTGAGTTAGAATAAAGCATTGTATGGACTCAAAAATTATCTTAGAGCTTGATATGCAAGATTTGAGAGATGCTTGTTGCAACAAAGATTTAAAAAGGGTACTGTAGATATAAACCTTTCCTTCAAGGTTGAGAGTGACTAGATCTTGATTGTGGTTGTGTTTGTTGATGACATAATCTTTGGAGGAAATGAAGGAATATGTAAGAGGTTTACAAAGAAGACACAAAATGAGTTTGAGATGTCAATGTTTTGGGAGATGAATTTCCTCCTTGGGCTATAGACCAGTCAATTAGAAAAAAGTATGTTCATTTCAAAATTAAAGTATGTTAAGGAGATGTTGAAGAAGTTTGGAATGGAGGATTCTAAACAAGTTTGTACTTACATGGTTACTAGTTTTAAGTTGAGAAAAAGTGATGAATCTCCTAAGAAATATTGGAACAGGTATAAATCAATGATTGGTGGATTGCTATACGTAACTGCTACTAGATTGGATACCATGCATGTGGTATGTCTTGTGGAAATATTTCAAGAAGATCATAGATAGCCACATGTAGTAGTAGCTAGAGGAAAATATAAATACTTGGAGGGAACTTTGGACTTTGGTCTATGGTATCCTAAGGATATTGATTTCTCTTTGAGAACTTATACAAATGTAGATTGGGTACGATGTGAAAATTGTTGGAATGTGATGTTGTTGATTGTTGCCATTAATGGTTGTTATTGATTTCATCATATCTTGGTTGATTGATTAAGGTTCGGTTTTGATGCTTTATTGATCCATAGTGGCTGCTTTGGATGTTGTACTATGATGATATATCTTTTTTCTTTCTTGTCCTAGTCCCATTCATTTTCCAACATAATGAGATACACTCTTATGGGTCTAGACTGATCTGGAAACTGGTTAAACATGCCTCAGAACATTATTTGCATTGTAACATGTATATCCTATTCTTTGGTCCCAAATATCATGGTTAATATGTAGCATGTTGATTTGAGCGAGGAGATTTTGATTGGTCCATGTTTCATTCCTTTCCACTACAGGAATGTTTTGTGGTGACCTAATTCAAATTGTGCTTTGTCAACTTAGGATATTATGACAACATTGTATTTGGCTGACTAAGAAGATTATGAAAGCTCATGGAATAGTATGAGTAAAAGTTGATTCTATTTGATGAAAGTATGTGTAATGAATATGAATTTGAAAAATCTAGAAATATTGAAGTATGTAAAAGTATACGATTTGAGGCAACAAATAGTGAGATTCTATCTGGTGTCATTCTTGGTGACAATCATTTCAATGATGGATTCCCTTTCATCATTATTTTGGTAGTGAGCCCTTTTATGTTGGTAGTGATCCTTTCTCTTTTGGGAGTGAGACTTTTTATCTTTGGCTATAATACCCACGTAGTGAGCCCACCGACTGTGAGCCTTAGCTATAGTGAGCATTTTGGAAGTGATCACTTGTAAAATTCACCTTAACCAGTGTTTTATAATTGAGAATTATCATTATCTGTGGTTTTTCCCTATTGGAAAAACAAGGATAGAAAACTAAGAGGGAGGGTGAATCAGTTGTCACAAAATAATGAACCTTTTTCTACTTAAATTAATCTTAGATATGATGAATAAGCAATTAAACATAAAAAATTAGCACATCAGAGAGACATAGAACACCAAGATTTTTTATGTGGAAACCCTGTTAGGGGAAAAACCACAGTGGATGTTAGTCCACATTATTATACCCTATTCAAAGTATAAAGAAGTATGAATGGGAATGCACATGCATTCAGGCACACTACCTAGAGCTCACTACTCAAATATAAAAGATGACTCACTGTCTACAAGGAGTTTGGATTAAAACCATCCAAAATGTGAACTAAGAAATTATCTTCTATATAAGCTTGATTATAGTTCCAATTAAGCACAAAAAAACCTTCTTTACCCTTCACTTAACCTTTTTCACACTTTTCTCAATCTTCTTCACACTTCACTCAATCTTCTTCACACTTTGCTATGCAAATTATTTTCGCACATATACACATTTGAGAATTTGAATCACATGAAGCACACTTTACATAGATGAAACAAACACTCTTATTGTAATACCCCCATGTTTCTGATACTATTTACTACTATTGTTTGCTTTTATATGTTAGTGTGATACTGAATTGTGATGGTGATTGATTCATCGATTTGGTGTGTGCGGATGCGTAGTTTAGTTGATTGCTCCAATTTATATTGTTATTATGATTATGATACTCTGTATGTAGGGTTTGGATTATTTTATTATGTAATGCTTTCTCTCTAATGTTTTATATGTCAATGTGATAATCTTATGGTGATCATGTTATTTGAATTCAGTATTATTTTATAATGCAATGGTTTAGTAATTAGTTATGATGCAGTAGTTAAGTATCATGTTATCCTATGATCAATTTGGTTAGAAATGTTAGTTTGTTATTGATATTGTAATTGTTAGAATAGATTAGGTGAGAGGACAGTGTAGCATCACTCGTTCACGAGTGCCCTGCTACACTGCAATTCCTTCTCACGATAGGATGTTTGATTGTATATATACATGTGCTACTTGACGTTTATTTGGATGCAGGATTGCAGGAATAAGTCTCGATTCCACCTGCTTCGGCAGGACAGGGCGAACAATAAATTAACCCAACGGGTAAAAAAATGTTGAAAAAGGGAGTAGGTTTGGAAGTGTCCCCGTCCCAAGTCCGTCGTCTGTTGTGAGTCATGTCATGACTGAAGTTTTTGTTCTCGTTGATTGTGTAGTTTGATTGTTGAAGTATTCATTTTATTTATGGTTCATGTTTATTTAATTAACCTTATTTTATAAGATAATTGATTAAAGTTGTCTAGTTGTTTTGATTTAATTGTGAGTTAGTAGAATGTTAAATTTAAATATATAGTAAATTAAAAAGTGATTTAATTTATTAAAAGAGTAAATAATTATTTTAAATTAATATTGTTGATAATAATTAAATTAAATGAATATGATAAGGATAATTAAATATTATCTTTTTATTAATATTAAATTAGAAAATCATGTGAATATAATATCTTGATTAAATAAATTATTTTAATTAAAATTGTAGATAAGTTGTGCTTTTAAAAGCTGGAAAAAAGTCCAATAAGAGAGGAGGATTTTTGAGAAAAGAAAGCAAAAAAGCTTTATTGATTTTATTGATTCTTTTATTATTTTTGGGAGAGGGAATTATTCACACACGGGAGTTCTCCTCTATTGTTTTGGATCTGGAAAAGAAAAATAAAAATAAAAGAAAAGAATTTTTGTTAAAAACTTTAGGGAAAATAATTGATTGGAAGATAGAGAGATTCGAAAAGAGAGCTGTAGGAGGCAATCGAGAAGGAACTGCAGGAGGAATTCGAAAGGAGGTTACAGAAGGGATTCTTCTTCAGACGAAGGACTCCAGGTTTTCTTTTGTTATTTATTATTATTTTGTTGTGCCTTGAATAATATTTGTTGGCTGTGTATTGAAAAATTTATAGAAAGAAGTTGTGTGGTTTGAAAATTTATTCGAATGAAACCCTTGAATCTTCTGTTGAAAACATTAGTAAATCTGTTCTGAAATTCTTTAACTTAGTAGTGAAAATTATTGTTTGGAAATAAAAAAATCATTTTAGATTGAAGGTTGAATTTGCATGTTAGATCTGTATTGATTTATGGAAAAATCTATCTGTTATGATTTGAAAATAATCTTCTCTACTTTTAAAAAAAAGAGGATTTGTGATTGAAAAGTTGTTTATTTTAAACCCTTGGATTCTGGATAGGAAAACTATAGTAAAATCCTCTGAAGTTCTTCAATATAAAATCTAGTTGTTGAGTTTGAAAAGCCATTCCTTTTTTTCTTTTGAAAATGACTGTGTGAATTGAAAACATGTCTGTATTTAAGTCCTCAAATCCTCTGTAGAAAACTATAATAAAACCCTTTAAAATTTATTCAATAAAATTTGTTTGGGAAATTTTTGATTAAAAAATAAATAAATAAAATAATCAATTTGTCATTATTAAAGTACTTTGAAAAGAAAAATATTTTATTATTGTTTGAATTGTTTGCGCTGATCTGTAGTGGGTATGTAAGGAAAACAATTTATTCTTATGATTGTGTTGAATTTCTGTATATATATAGTGTTGTTTTTTAAAATATTTATATATATATATTAGATTTTAGAATTGCTGTGTAATTTAAACTGTGCATTCTTTTACATTCATATTTTTTTTGTAATTTGTGTTGTACGAAATAATTATGTAAATAAATAAATTTTATATTTATGTTTCATGGATTTTCGTGTGCAGAATAGTTTTGAAGAAATTCGTATTTAAATTAAAGAATTCGTTTTGAGGATAAAAAAAAAATTATAAAAGAAATTTAAAAAAAATAATAATAAATAGAAATTTTTATAAAATAAATTTATGGGGAAGGGAGTGGTCGAAGGGTCGTACCACCCCGACTTCAAAATTAATCAAAGCCACAGGAGGTACCACTAGGTCAGCGACGTAACAACAGATGTCCCCGCTGGGGTCTCTTTCTCCCTTCAGGACGCAAACTTCCAGGTGTGTGGCCATTTACAATTTCATTTTTTTTACTTTTATTTATTTTTGTTTTAATGATTTTAATAAACATTTTTTTTTAAATTGATTTTTGTTTTATAATATATATATTATATATATATCTATGTGTGTGTGTGTGTGTGTGGTCGTAAAAATTATGAGTATTATTAAGATAGTTTTTATAATATGTGTTAAAGCAATGTTTTTAAGATATATATTTTATTATTTATATATATTTAAAATTATAATTTTTTTTAAAATAAATATGATATTTGTTAATTTTATAATATGCCTCTATAAAATGATTTTTATAAAAATATTTTATTCTTAGATATATTTATATATTAATTTTGAGATACTTTGAACAAAAATTTAATATGATAATTTTTACCAGATATAGTGATATAGTTTAATTGAGGAAATTGGAAATAAGCTATGTGATTATAAGTAAATCGAGTAGTTAAAGATTAAAAGATATGATGTTATAGTGTAATTATGTGAATTTTAAATAAACAAAGTGTTTTGGTTTGAGTTGAATATTTTCAAGTTGTTGATTTATTTATTGGATGAATCTTGTTGTTCATTGTAGACAGTTTTGTGATGTTTATATATCGGGTACTCTTGAGTTTATTCATCTTATTTAATTTGATTTTCTTTAAGTTGGGTTTAGGTCATGTGGAAAACCCTAGAGTTAACTTTTCCAGTTATAGGAACCTAAGTTGTGTTTAAGACTTCCAGAGGTTGGGATATGGTGAGGTTAATGTACCCTTGGATGGTATCGTATTGTGAATGTTATACACGTGATTGTGGGCGAGAAGGTTAAGTCTCACGTTTGATCCCTTGTTGGTTCAGTTTTTCCTTGTTTCAATCATGTTGTGTTGGATATTTTGTGCTGAGTGTCTAGAGAGAGTGGCTCTAGTGGGGGCCGGCGCACAAAGGGGCTGTCAGGGTAACCCACCTAGAGTTGTATTAATCAGTGATAATTTAAGTAATAAACCACGGGTGGGGATTAAATATTAACAAGATAATTGTGAAGCCTCATCCGCTTGTTAGTGTTATCACAGACTAAAGGGGACTGAGAAGGCCGTGGTTGGCAAGGTTGTGCCCTATCTTCACGAAAGGTTAACGACGCCGCATGAGTAACCCTATGGAGTGGCACCTTGAGATAGGCTATCAGGAGAACCATAGATGGAGGCGGCACCTTAACTTGGTTGTCTGAAGAATCCATGTAGAGATGGAGGCGGCACCTTGTGATAGGTTGTCTGGATAATCCATGTGAAACCATGCGATGACACTCTACTCTAACATTCTGTTGTGTTATTTTACCGAAGTCCTCTGGAAGTGATTTGTTGATTTGTCATTGATTAGTTTTGGAAGTTGTTTTGATATTATGTCTTGAGTTATTCTCACGTTGTGTTTGTGACTAGTTGTGATTTTGGAAAGTGGATTATTGTTATATTCAGAAGTAGTGTTTGTTGTTATGCCTTTTGGTTTTATCGTTGCTTGGTTTCTATGTGGTCTTTGATGTTAAGTTATCTATTTGGAGTTAGTCTTTGTTACCGTTAGGCGTGCTTGGTCGGGGATCCTTCCTTGTCTACTCCCAGCATGGGGGTGGTTGGGTGGAACGTGCTTCGCACCCCGTTGGGTTCCCTTTCTGTTGCAGATGTATCTTTTATTGCAGGGTTTTGGAGGATGTTGATGATCCAGTAATTCTTCGTACCAGATGTATGTTATACGTCGGATGTAATGTATTCATTGATGTATTGTCTCCCACGTGTGTTGGGATGACCATGTTGTAAATTGTATATGTGGTTATTGAGATGTATGTTCAGATAGTTGTATTCTTCTATCATTTGGATGTAATGTATATTCAGGCCTTGTATTTATTCAGGAACGATCATTTGTAATAGTTGTGTTAAGTTGTGTTAGATTTGTGGTAATATAAATGCTTCTTATCTTTATAGTATCTTTCGTTGTCATATGTACATAAGTTATGAATATGGTTATTGGTTAATAGATATTTTAAATGATGAAATGGGAATGAATGGGATTACATAATGGTTTAATTATTGTTTTATATGTTATCGTTGTTTTGGGTTAGAATAGTAATGTCACCTCGTGTACCCCAATGGAATTAGTCGTGCAACTTAATACATTGTTATGTAGAATACTTAAGTATGTTTACTATGTTCTTTTAAAAAAAAAAAATTGTTCCTTTGTTAGTAGTTCCTTTGGGGTCAGCACGGCGGGTCGTTACACTTATATATCTGCAACATGAGATTACACCAACAACTTTGTCGGCCAGAAAAATAAAACATATTTACAATGTCGGCCCAAATTTACAAATAAATTTGCAATGGGAATCCACCAAGGTTGGCCACAAAATAGTGGAGACCCAAATTAGCAACTCCAACACAAAAATACTTCAATTAATTCCACCTTGAATATCCACAACACACTACCATCATCATGTTGGCTAGGAACATGAAGAACCAAACATACAGAGAAAAATATTTGACCACGAGCACACCGATCAATGTGAACGTACCAAAAAGATAGAGCATGTTCTAGAAGCATCCAATGTCAACAAGAACTAACAAAGAAACATTCGAAGCAACATAGATTACCAGAAACACATAAATTTCACTTAGGAAAACTAAGAGAACCCACAAAAATACTGTCAAAACACAATTGTTCATAGCACAATCAAATCTTCATGCAGACCTTTGAAACTTCCAGTGGATGAACTAGATACACTCAATAGAAAACCATTTAATCCAGAAGAAATGATCTTCAACGTACAAAAGAAGACACCTTCATGACCTTCACAGTTCCACGGGGAACCTCAAACACTTCTTTTAACAATTTTCTCAATATCCTCAACATATATAGCTTCCAATACAACAAATGCTAATATTGTTGACATCAATGACAACCACATATCAACAACACATCCACAACATCCAACAATATCCCCCTTTGGCATTGATTGCAACACATTATGTGAAAAACACCATCAACCTAACTTTCAATCAACATTTACTCCTCCTTAGATCCTGACTAAACTCTTCTCAAGAAATTCTTCCCACAAGGCTCTTCTCCCTAGATAATCAATAGTTTTTCACATTACTCTTCTCCCCCTTTGACATTAATGGCAAAGATAAGCATTATCTTTCCACATACAAGCTCTAAACCACATATCTTCACATCTGACTACTCCCCCTGAGTAGAAGCCACGAAAAACATTAATCTAGATCAGGATATGATCATGCAATGCATGTATTGATGTAAATTAATGCAGCCTTAGTTCATATTATGAGGGTTAGTTACCCCTTGCATCCCTCTGAGATACTCAAAGTTATCTTTTGGCAATAGCTTAGTGAAAATATTTGCAATTTTTTCTTTGATAGACTTATTGAAGAACATCTATAGCTTTCAAATGGTATCACATTTTTTGAATCCAAAACATGTGTCACATTCTACGCTTTGTATAATATAGGATTAAAAAAAATGAATTTCATGAATTTTTGACCAAATTAAGGTGGTCAGAAATATGAGTTTTTATATTTTTTAAAAGTTGTAATAAAAAAACATAATTAATTATTTACTTGGAAAAAAATTACAAAAAATATCTATCACATTAGGACACGAGTCCTCTACATATATCTAAAATATTATAAGAAAATATAATCATTTTATTATGGTTAGGGTGGTCAGAAAGAAACCTAGTTATTTTTTCCTTGAAATTTAAGTATTATTGCATTGAAATTTCAAATTTTCACCATATAGATTTTTTTTAAAAATAAAACTAGTAGTTTAGAAATCACATTCAATTTGCTACAGATTCTATTCTTACATATTTTTGAAATAATATAGATAAATTATTCAAATTTTTATGTCAAGTTGCCTAACTTTGATTTGTTTGAATTTTTCGCCACTTAAGGCCATGTTTTTCCATGATGATCCTGAACATACCTATCACTTGAGTACAATTATTGGTAGCAGAAATATACTCTACCTCAACAATAGATAGAGAAATGGAATTTTGTTTTTTTCTCAACCAAGACACTAGCTTCTTCCCTAGGAAGAAAGTACCACCACTAGTACTCTTTCTGTCATCTACATCTCCTGCCCAATCTACTTTAGTATATGCATCCAAACTGATATCATCATCCTTAGGATACCAAAGTCCAAAATCAATTGTTCCTTTTAGATATCCGAAGATTCTCTTTACAACAGTCACATGAGACTCTTTTTTATCATCCTGAAATCTAGCAACCATACACACAACATTCATAATGTCTGGGTTGGTCTATGTTAAATAGAGCAATCCACCAATCATTGATTTGTACCTTGTTTGATTTTCTTTAAGAGAATCATCATTCTATGCTAACTTGCATCCGGTTACCATGGGAGTACCAATATGTTTTGAATCATCCATACCAAACTTCTTCAATAGCTCTTTCACATATTTGGACTGAGATATGAAGATCCCTTTGTCTAATTGAGTAACTTGCAATCCTAGAAAGAACTTCATTTCTCCAATCATACTCATTTCAAATTCAATCTTCATTTCTTCAGTAAACTACATACATAGATTATCACCTCCTTCAAAACTAATGTCATCAACAAGCACCTCAATAATCAACTCTTTGTCATGATCCAATATGAAATATAAGTTGTTGTTAGCAGTACCTTTATTGAATCCAAATTTCAATAAGTATTTTTCCAGTCTGGCATACTAGGCTTTGGGGGCTTGCTTGAGTCCATATAGAGCTTTCTTCAGTTAGAAAACCATGTTTTCTTCATCAATCAGTTGAAATCCATCTATTTTTTCAATGTATACTTCTTTTTCTAGCTCACCATTTAGAAAAGAAGACTTCACATCCATTTGATATACTTTATAGTTATTATATGCAGCATAAGCAATAAATAATCTTAAAGCTTCAATTTTGGCAACAAGGTAAAAAGTTTCTTCAAAATCAATACCTTCCATTTGTGAATACCCTTAACATACCAGTCTTGATTTGTTTATGATCACTTCACCTTGTTCATTCAGCTTATTTTGAAAGACCCATTTAGTACCAATCTCATTTTTATCTTTAGGTCTAGGAACAAGTACCCATGTATTGTTATTTTCAATCTACATTAATTCTTCCTTCATAGCTTCCATCCAGTTTTCATCATTGTAGGCTTCATTGACATCTTAGGTTCAATCTTGGATATTAGGAAATACTCTTCTACAATATTTATTCTAGTTTGCACACCTTTATTCTTGTCTCCTATAATTTTATTTTTAAAATGATTTAGATTTACATACCTCAGAGTTTTAAGATTTTCTTGAACTTCTAATTTTTCTGTTCTTTCTTCTACACTTGCACTTGTCTCTACTTCTTGACTATCCCAACTTTCTGAAAAAAAAGGAACATATGGAACACATGCCTCAATTTGAAGTTGATTTTGTGTCTAAACATTCTTCCCTTTGTTTGTATTATCTTCATCTAAATCATATCCACAATATCTAGATGATTTAGCATAATCCTCATTAACTCTGGCATTTGCACTCTCAACCATTTTTCTCATTCTTCTATTGTAGTATTGGTAGGACTTGCTTCTTGTGGAGTAAACTAGAAAGATTTCTTCACTGATTCTTGAATCAAACTTTCCTATATCATTATCTCTCTTGATGTAGCATTTTCTTTGAAAGATCCTAAAATACCTAACAGTAGGCTTATAACCAAACCATAGTTCAAAAGGAGTCTTACCAGAATTACCATTCAGATTTACCTGGTTCAAAGTGTACACAACACTACTTATAGCTTCACTCCAATAGATGTGAGGCACATTTTCATCAATCATCATTGTTCTAGCAACATCCAGTATATTTTTCTTCTTCATCTCTACAACTCCATTCTATTGAGGGGTTCGGGGAGCAGATAACTATCTTCTGATTCCATGCTCATCATAGAAGGAATTAAACTCCCTGGAGGTGAATTTACCACCTCTATCTAACCTTAAGAATTTTATTTTCTGAAATTTCTCATTCTCTACCATAGCTTTGAAACTTTTGAACTTTTCTAATGCTTCACATTTTTCTCTTAAGAAAGCAACCCATATCATTCTAGAGTAATCATCAATAATCAACATAAAGTACCTTTCACCATGGAGACTTTTGACTCTAAAGGGACCACATAGATCAGTATGCACAAGCTCTAGTAATCCATTTGAATTATGTTGTTTTCTCTAAAAATAAACTCTTGTTTTTTTTCCCATCTGAAACTCCTTGCAAATTGTGCTAGCAAGCTTCACTAACTTAGGTAGATCTCTTACTACTTGAGTGGAACTTATTTTGACTATGTTATCAAAATTCACATGACACAACCTTCTATGCCATAACCGAATTTCATCTACTTGAGAAATTAAACAACTTTCACTAGCAACATTCAGGTGAAAAATGCTACCTTTTATCAGTTTACTTGAAGCAATTATATTTCCAGAGCTTCCAACTATTCTGCATCTTCCATCTTTGAACTGAAGATCATAACCCTTTTCCACCATTTTTCCAACGCTTAACAGGTTGTGCTTTAATCCTTCAACATAAAGAACATAATCAATGTTATGCTTTCCACCAAGAAAAATAGATCCTCTTCCACAAATAACAAAAGCATTGTTATCTCCAAATCTTACAATCCCATGGTCATACTTCTCTAGATTTACAAACTTGCTTTTGTCACCAGTCATATGATGTGAGCATCCACTGTCAATGACCACTCATCCTTCTCTTCAATTCAAGTTGCAAGAGCTTTTTGAATTGAAGTAGATTCAGTAGCAACATGACTATTCTCCTTGATAGCAATGAAAACACAATCATCTTCATTTGCATTATCTTTATAAGACTCATCATTAGTCACTCCTTCAAAAAAATAAAATTTCTTTTGGAATCTATATTTGTAAGTTTTAGATCTAGGAACTCTTTCAGGACACCTTGATGCAAACTGACCTATTTTACTACAATAAAAACATTTAATAGGAAATACACCTTCATACTTACCTTTTCCTCTACCTTCTTTCTTTGCAATCAATGCTTCTAATTATTCTACATCTCTTTCTTTATCTTCAAGTTGTTTCAATTCTTCATCATACTTGGATGGATTTCTAGAACTCTCTCTTGGATCATATATTTTATTGTTTCTTCTAGATACAGTAGCCTTAAATGTAGTTTCAGTCTTGGGAACAAAATCACCAAATTCTCTCAACTCAAAGGCATCAAGTTTACCAACTAGTGTATCCCTTGTTAAATTTTTCAATGATCTGGTTTCCTTAATAGCATGACCTTTTTCTTTGTAGAAGGGAGGAAATGATCTGTGCACCTTAGCCACAATTTCTTCCTCTTCCAAGGTACCACTAGCACATCTAATGCCATCACTAGTTCATTTACTCTCTACATAAAAGAAGAAATATTTTCATCTTCACCCATCTTCAAATTTTCATATTTACCTTTCAAACTCTATAGCTTTGCCATCTTCACATGTACATCTCCTTCATACAAATTTTCCAGCTTTATCCACATCTCATGAGCTGTCTTTAGACCTGACACATTTCTCATCTCTGAATCTGTTAAAGCACTCATCAAAGCTTCCATAGCCTAGACATTATTCTCAGCCTCTTTAACCTCATCAATAGTGGAAGGACCATTCTAAGGAATAACATATTGATTCTTTGTAATTTTACAGAAGGGTTCTCCAATACACTTCAAATGACACTCCATCCTAGATTTCCACAATGAGTAGTTTGTTCCATTGAATATAGGACTGTCCTTCTTGTATGATGCCATCTTGGATCACCTCAAGCTTTTAAAAATTTTTAGAGGAACCTAATTTGATACCAATTGTTGGAAAAACAAGGATAGACAATTGGGAGGGGGGGTTGAATCAATTTTCACAAAATAATGAACCTTTTTCTACTTAACTTAATCTTAGATTTGATGAATAATAAACTAAACATAAACAATTAGCACATCAGAGAGACATAGAACACCAAGATTTTTTACATGGAAACCCTATTAGGGGAAAAACCATGGTGGATGTTAGTAAAAAATATTATACCATGTTAAAATTATAAAGAAGTATGAATGGGAATGCACATGCATTCATGCATACTGCCTAGAGCTCACTACTCAAATACAAAAGATGAATCACTATCCGAAAGGAGTTTGGATTAAAACCATCCAAAATGTGAAAAAATTAGCTTCTATGCAAGCCTTATTATAGTTCCAATTAAGCACAAAAAAGTCTTCTTTACCCTTCAATCAACGTTCTTCACACTTGACTCAATCTTCTTCACACTTTGCTCAATCTTCTTCACACTCTACTCTGCAAATGATTTTCCCACATATACACATTTTAGCATTCGAAACACATGAAGTACACTTTACACTGATCAAATAATCGCTCTTATATATCTACAACATGAGATTACACCAACAACTTAGTCAACCAAAAAAATAAAACATATTTACAATGTCAGCCCAAATTTGCAAATAAATTTGTAATGTGAATCCACCAAGGTTGGCCATAACATAGGGGAGACACAAATTAGTAACTCCAAGACAAAAATACTACAATTAAGACCACCTCAAAGATCCACAACACACTACCATCATCATGTCGGCCAGGAACTTGAAGAACCAAACATACAGAGAAAAATCTTCGACCACGATCACACCAATCAATGTGGATGTACCACAAAGATATCGTGCATGATCTAGAAGAAACCAACATCAACAAGAACTAACAGAGAAAAATTTGCAGCAACAAAGATTACCAGAAACACATAAATTTCACTCAGAAACACTTACACAACCCACATAAAAACTGTCAGAGCACAATTGTTCATAGCTTGATCAAATCTTCAAGCAAACCTCTGAAACTTTTGGTGGATGAACTAGATACACTTAGTAGAAAACCCTTTAACCCACAAGAACTAATCTTAGATGCATAAAACAAGAAACCTTCATGAGCTTCACAATTCCATTAGGAACCTAGAACACTTCTTTTAACAATTTTCTCAATATCCTTGGCATATATAGCTTCTAATACACCAAATGCTAATAGTGTTGAAATCAATGACAACCACATATCAGCAACAAATCCACATCATCCAAAATTCCCTTCTTTGTTTTCCACATAAATTTTGGTGTTCATGGTGCATGGTGTTTTTATGTGTTTTCATGTTCATATCTGTTAGATTATTATCTGATAGATTTAAGTTTTCTCAAGATTAATTGAAGTCAAAAAAATTGTTTTATAATAACTGATTCACCCCCCCTTTGAGTTATCCAGACTATTCAATGATTGGTATCATAGCTTTGGTTCTTCAAACAAGAGCTTAATTGCTTGGGGTAGATCTGATGGTGCACAAACTAGCAATTCCTATGTTTGATGGATTTTACTATAGTTTTGTTGTGCCCTTTTTTGTACACACGCCTCATTGAGGCAGGGACCCTCTTTTGTCATCTTACTTTTGTAGGGTCCTGACTTTGTCCCCTTAAGGGATAGGTCATTTTGGTCATTTTGGTCATTTTGTTCATTTTGGTCCTCGGTCTTGCTTCACCCTTGTGCTTAGCATTTTGACTCCATCTCGATGCAATTTGTGAGCTTTGAACTTTTATTAAGACCCTTTTGAATGATCCTCGCTTGAAATTTTAGTTTAGGGAAGGAATTGGCTAAGTCTAGGAGAAATTTCGGTTAATCTGAGCTAGCTCAGATTAGCCAAACCTTAATCTGGCTGGCTAATCAGAGCTACCTCAGATTATCCAAAATATGAGCTTGGGTCCTTTCACCGAGCTTGTACTTCCTGGCATTTAATGCAGATAGTTTTTGGAAATACAACACTTTTTGATTGATTATTTCCTCATTTTCTCTTCGTCATTCTATGTTTGATTGGGAAAATTTCCTTCTTGGTGCTCCAAATTGTGATTCCATCAGTTTCTTTACATTCCAATATGGATTCATCATGACCATTTCACCCTTTCACATGTCATTTCCTCCTTGGTACCCTTCTATTTCGAAGTGATTTGAGTTGAATTTCACATGTTTTCCATCTTCCATTGGCTTTGTTTCAAATCTCATTCCACAGGAGCTTTGGTTGTATATCTAGTGACCTCTTTGTGTGGATTGATAGGCATTTCATTTGGCTTTGCGTATTTTGAAGGTAAGGGCGTTTTCCTCTATTTTTTAATCTTTACTCACCTTCGAACGTGCTTTGGTTTCCTTGTTAATGGCTTTTGTGCATGGATTTTTCCCTGGTTTTCTTCCTCATTGAATTTGATTTTCATTTCAGTTTCATTGTTAAATCTTACAAATGAGGACATCAAACTTTGTTCACATTTGGGGTTTATTTCTCAGAATTTCTTGATGGATTTCTAGGGCACGTTTTAGAATTATGGTTTTGATTGAGTATGATACCAATGTTGATTGAGAATAGCGTTTCCTACTGATTCAAAGGATGAATTGGAAGATTTGTTAAATCCTTGGCCTTTTTCCCATCGTATTTTGAAACCCTCACATTTTATGTCATGGATTCATTGATAGAAAATAATATTTTGATGATTTTTTGGGATTAATGTTGGAAACCCTAGTTGTTTCACCCATTCAAAACAAGTGATAAACTCAAGAAATGGTGTTGAATCTGGCTTGAACTTGGCATATCAACCTAATGAAGTTCCATGCCTTAGAAAATTTTGGTCATGGGAAAAGTTTGGTTAATCCAAGGTACCTTAGATTAGTCGAACCTTAATCTGGTTGGCTAATCCGAGGTCCCTTGGATTAGCTGAATTTCACCCTCCCTTGGTCAAAATTTCAAATTTTCCTTCTAAGCCTCAGTCACACTTTAAACATTGGACTTTCAATGGGATCTTGATTCCAACAATCATCATTTTTCACCTCAAGTATCATCCAACAAAGATTATTAGTGAAAATGAAGTAAATGAGCCAATTTCGGCTAATCTGAGCTAGCTCAAATTAACCAAACCATAGTCTGGCTAGAAAATTTGAGCTAGCTCATATTAACTAAGCTCCTTCATATCTTGCCTAGGGTCCCCCACTTGGGTTTGGATGAGCTTATTTAGTGATTTAACATTTGAATTGGTATGAATTGACCTTTAGAATGAAGCCATTTGTTGCATGTTAATGATTAAGATTCCTCATTTGGGGTAGATTGGTATTTTAAGTGTGAAATGGATTCATTATTTTAGAACTTGCATTCATTATGTATTAGTTCTTTCATGTCTATTTCATTGATGAGCTGGATTAATCTTCTCATTTTACCATTTGGAGTTCATAATGGCATGCTCAATATGCACTTAGCAATGTCCTCTTGTTTGCATTAATCAAGTATCATTGATAGGAAGGATTGTATTGGTAGGTTATGTTATTGGTTGCATCTTGGTAATTAGTGTTTTCCTCTAATAGATGAAAGGTGAAGCAAGTCTTGACAAGAAGATGAAGGCTACTCAGGTGCAGGAAGAGGTTAGACAAAGGAAAAAAATAATGAAGTATGATTTCAAAGGCATCTATCCTGAATCCAAGATTGCCTCGGCTTGGGCCAAGATTGGAGACACCAATTTTGGATATGTGGACTATGATGATTTTCATAAATTAATGTATGGTGACTCACCCACTTAGCTGGCTCAAGTTCTCACTCACATCAGTTTGGCACAAGTAGTAGGATTCCCTCCAACACAACTATGCCCAGAGCTGTTTCTAGAGTCTGGAAAGCATTATGACTCCAAAACAAGGATCATAATTGGACCACAGTGGAGAGTTATGGCTAATCTCATGGAGGAATCAATAGTAGAAGTTTTCAATATTTCCTTCCTTTAGCACTTGATTGAAGAGATAAACATCAGTGAAGCAACTAAGTTTTATGATGAAGATCGTAATGGAGCATTGGAGATCATGAACAATTCTTGGATACTAAAGTCGAAGCCTCATTATTCCAAGTTGCCTAAGCAACTGCACCACAATGAATTCAAGTTGGAGTACCATGACATAATAACCCTCCTGGGTAGGGTAATTTGAGCGGAACAAGCTCACATCTTCAAGTCTTGGATGTTCCTCCCCATCACACACATTATGGCTAATAAGAACTACCATTGGGAAAGACTTATAAGCAAAAACTTGGATGCTCAATTGAGAAGTGCACAAGAGATGGATAAATTCACCATGACATCCTATCTGGTATACATGTTTGTATATAAGACCAAGTACAAGGGTTTGAGTTGTAAGGGAGTATTGGGAAAAGACAAAATATGGGATGTATATCCTTAGTTACAACATAATACTTCCAATTATAGAAGGGAAAATGATTCCTTCTTCATGTTCATTCTGAGGTTGTTTTAGAATTCCCTCCATGTCAAGGTAACCACAGATTCTATGGACCTAATTGAATAATATGGGCAGTGCTTTATACAATTTCTGAAGTTTTCATACATCTAAGTCCAAGGATCCCCTGTTGTCCCACTCAGATTACCAAGGTACCCAACCAACAAGCTTCTAATGCTAGAGCTGACAAGGGAGATGATGCCCTTTGAAATTTTTTTATAGATGGATCTAAAGAAGAAAGGTTTAGGATTTGAATTTCCATTGAAAATTGGGACTTTGAAATCATGTCCTTCCATTCAAAGTGACCAACACTCAAAAAATAAGATGGCACAATTTGAGCTCTACTCACACACACACAAAAACCATTTTTACCCATATGGTAGAGCCGTGAAATTGGCTAACAGGACATTCCAACATGTGGACCATATTGAGGACTACTAGGAAAATTGGAGCGATGACTTTGAACTTCTCAAAAGAAGGTTCTCTAGAATGTCTCTCAAAATGGTAAGGTTGTATAGGATAGTGGAGGTCCCTAATCAAGTGGAGGACGAGGATGTAAACCTGATACAACAACATGATTATGAACCTTATAGAAACGAGCCTTTACCACAAATAAATTGGTATGAGGAGAAAGCAACTGATCTTGATCAAATAACTGAGCCAGTCAAGGAATATTCAAGGCAATGGGTAAGGCAAAAGGTGCATGAACTAGAGGCTGATGGAGTAAAATTCACATATGAGTTGATGGGAGACATGGAGTCTCATTTTGAAGGAGGAGTGAATGGTGAAAAGGATGATGTTTCTAAGTCCTAGGGTGGTGAGGAGCAAGAAGGTAACAAACCAGTGACAATAAAGAGGAGGAATAGAAGCCAAGTACAGGTAAAGAAAGGCGAGAAACCATCTCCCAAGGCCAAGAAAACTCCTTAGGATAACATTGCAACTACAAAGGTCGAGACACCTCAACTTGTGAGGAAAAGAAGGCTTATCACATAAAGGGTAAAGGTGGTAAAGGCCAAGAAGGGGAGTGTCAACATCGATGCTCCCTCTTCAACAAAGGTCATCAAGATAGACACTTCTAGGGAAAAGCCCCAAGTATATGTAAGAAAGATCCCTCCTGAGCAAAAGGCATCTTTGATAAAGGAAGTAGAAGAGGAAATACAAAGTGAAGAAGTACTTATCATTGATGATCAAGAGGAAGAGATGAATGTGGGAAATAACTGTCCTCTTCAAAATGTCTGAACATCTGAAGAGGCAATTCATGAGGAAGGAAAAATATACAACAATCCTAAGCAACATGAATTAGAGGATGAGGAAGCCTCCAGCCCCACTAATCAGGAATGGAAGCAAATGCTACAGGAGCTAGGACAATCATATTTTGATGCACTCACCAGGAATGTGGGATCTAGGGTGCTTCAGGAGGAGCAACACAAGTCTCCGACGAAGGATGTAGGTAATGAGAAGGAAAATAAACCTTCAATTGAGAAGGATGTAGAAGAAATTATGAATATTTTGAAATGAGATAGAGGTGAATGAGAGGTTTCCTTGATGAAATAGAATGCTGAATAGTCCAATGTTCTAGAATGGTTGGAGATATGAAAAAATAAGAAACCCATAATTGTGTAGGAAGAAACTCTGTGTTGGGACAAGCTGTTGGAATAGTGGGGACAACCCAAGTAGGGGAAATAGGCAAGGACAATGTCAAATATTGTGCATGATGAATTTAACAATAGAGTTGTACATGTGGAAGTTCCTCCAACCGATAAGTTCAAGGATGAAGTCCTGCCATCTGATTACCGAATGCAGACTGTTAACTTGGTGCTAACTATGAGAGAGCAGGAAAAGGAGGAATTTCAAGAATCTTCTCAAGCAATTTTGAGAAGGTTTGATAGTGAAACTACAAAGGAGAAGTTTAAGAAGCAGTTGAATGAAGTCTACAAGTATGTCCAACATTTGATGAAACCACTATGGGTTGTAAGTGGTGAAAGTACAATTCTAGAGGGATTGTTGCACAAGGAAGTAGTTTCTAAAATTGAGAGGTTGAAGAACTCTGTTTATCATACCTAGGAGTGGCTACAAGATGTCAGTAAGAGAGGGGATGAGACAATTGAAAAAATTCTCCAAGTTCATATTGATGCCTCCAATTTCCTTCTACATATTTAAAAGTTTACTGCAGACTACAAGAAGTTTCATGAGTCAATTGCAGATGAGTTGAAGTAGGTTATGCAAATACCAAAGGGTGATTTGGCACAGTTAGATATCTCTCCTCGAGATACATTTGACAAAGTGAAGGGATGGATGGAAACCTGGAATTATAGAAAGGAACTCTTGTCAAAGGTCCTAAAGAATATTGCAAAGATACAAGGAAAGATAAAATAAATAAATGATGGCAGTATTTCTTTTCTAGAAATAGTGATGGGAAGGAAGAAGTTTGGAAAAAAAAATGAATATAACAACATTGCAGGCATGGTGGAATGAAGTCTATGCCCCTTCTAATGGAAATCCAATTGCAAAGGAAAATATGGAGGATGTGACACTATACATTTATAGGTTGGACAAATACCATGAGTTGCAAATTGAGTGGAATCGGGTGATACCACAATATTTCAAGGAATTTAAAAGTTACAAAGCTAGAATTAGATTCATTCTAGTTCCAGACCTAGCTGATACAAACAGAATTCTAGAAACAATTAAAGAGTTGATTGAAAAATTGGATGTTGAAAAGGCAGGAGATGTCAACCAAGTTGTTGCCATGTAGGATTCCCATCAAAGATGCAGGTGGTGGTGAATTTCAGTTACAAAACAAGAATGGAACACATTCGGGGAGTTTTAAGTCACTTGGGGGCCCCACTGACAGGTTTGGAATATAGTTTGGACTTCATTCAAAAATTTTGGTGTCAGTCAATGCATGGATGGCTAAATATAGTAAACTTGGATGCATGCATGACTGTACTTTATGGGCCATTTTTTTTGGGTCACCCTGGGGGATTCTTGTCTATAAATTGGAGCTCTTGCTTCATTTTTGGGGTTTAGACATTGTTATACATTGTTAGACATTGCTAGATGAGTTGAGCATTACTATAATAGTTATAGCTAAGCTAGGAGTTACCATATTTTATGAGCGCAAAATGTTGGAACATTGATAATAGAGAATTGTTGCAAACATGGTGAAGCAATATAATCAAAGGCATTGTCTTGTGGTGATCTTTCTTGTTTTGCTTTATTCTACATGGTTCTAGATATCTTATATCTTTAAATTGCTCAGTGGTTATTAGTTGCATGTTAGATTTTGAAGTTGAATGTGATGCAATAGTGTTTATGATTTAATATTTGAGGTGTTTGAGTGATCCAAGGTCCATACTTTTAGTAGTTTGCTAATTATAAGTTGCGTAAAGTTAGCCTTGGCCTGAATATGATATGCTAAGTTCGGTTGTGAGGGTTTATTCATTTTCAATCGTTAATATTGGTTTTAGTGAACGCTCATGATTTGAAAATATTTATATTCCTTAGAAGATTGCACTATTTTTATGATACTTTAGGATTTTATCTAGGTTTAATAGCAACATTTAGTTTTAAAAGGATTGGTCCACTTCAAGTGTTAGTAATTTGCATTGTTGGTCTTTAGATTAGCTTGTTCCTCTTGTAATCCCTTTAAATCCCTTTATCTCTTTTGTTGTTTTCTTTAAATCTCTATTAACTTTAGGAATCTAAGCATCCCCATATTGCCACATTTGATGATTTTGAAACCTCCAGCCATTGCTACGTAATTCCTCTTGTGATTACTAACATTTTCACATATTATCCGAGCTATTTTTGTGTTGTCAAGACCTCACATTAGAGACCTTGGGGTTATCTCTTGAGGATTGCTGATAGATATTTACCTTTTAAGAGAGATAGAGTATTTGTATTCTATCCAAGTTATTGATGTGCAAAAAAAACTATCAACAGATTGGTGCTAGAAGGAGGGCTTGAATAAGCAATCTAGATAGTTTCCTTTATGCGATTTCTCTTGAGAAATTTTGAAGAAGAACCAGATCAACACCAAGAGAAGAATATTTTCAAGAGCTACCATTTCCTACTAGGTTGAGAAGGACTAAGTACAAGGATGAATCTTCATCTGCTTCCCAATTTCCATCTCCTTCATTAATCTAGCCCACATCTGACCATTCCTCATTAGACTCTGAAGCAGTTCCTGTTTTTGAAGTAGTTCCTATTTTTGAAGTAATTCCTGTTTAGCAACCTCCACCCATTGTTAGCCTGCCACTACCACCTGCACCACAACAACCAATGGCTTTCTTGGAAAACAACCCATCTCCTTTGATCTTTAATGACTATCATGTTATGCCAAAAAATCCTGAGCACTTTTACTCCAAATTCCACGCCAATGATCCAAATAGGATAGCCAAAGAACATATCCAGATTTTCCAGACCTGCCTCAGGGATAGAGGAATAGAGCATGAAGATGTTGCATGTAGGGGTATGTACAAGATTATCAAGGAAAAAATAGGCCCTTAAATGGCAAAAAAATTAGAAAAATTAGAGTTAGGAAACTTGACGTAAAAATTTGAATAAGTTATCTATATTATTTCCAAAATATGTAAGAATATAATCTATAGCAAATTGAATGTAGTTTCTAAACTACTAGGTTTTTTTAAAAAACAAGAAATCTATTTGGTGAAAATTTAAAATTTCAATGTAGTAGTAATTAAATTTAAGGGAAAAAAATAAGTAGGTGTCTGTCTAACCACCCTAACCACAATAAAATGATAATTTTTTTTATAAGATTTTAGATATAAGTAGAGGACTTATGTCCCAATGTGATGCATATTTTTCTGTAATTTTTTTCTAAGTAACTAATTAATTATGATTTTTTATTACAAATTTTTAAAATATAAAAACTTGTATGCTGACCACCTTAACTTGGTCAAAACTTCATGAAATTCAATTTTTCTTTTTTAATCCTATAGTATGTGAAACATAGAATGCAATGCATGTTTTGGATTCAAAAAATGTGATACCGTTTGAAATCTATAGATGTTTTTCAATTAGTCTATCAATCAAGACTTTAGTCGTAATTTAAATAGAAAATGAATAATAATTACTTATTAAATTCAAAGTAAAGCATAATTTATATTGGTGGAAAGTTGAGAATCTCCTTTAAAAACCCTTTAAGTTTCATCAATTTTGGTTAAAAAAAATTGTCAGCCACATACCCATCATATTGCCACTTTTTTCCCATCATGATCCTGCACATACCCGTAGACTTTTCCCATATTCCCTGGCAGAGGATGGATTTTATTAGTACAACCATTTACCTACAAGTTCCATCCATAATTGGCTAAGTTGGAAAATGCTTTCCTATAGAAGTTCAAGATTCCCATCAGTTCTAATGAGCTTTATATGTAGTTCACCAAAGTGAAAAGAGAAGTCCATGAGCCCATAGGGTCCTTTAATAATAGGTTTCATCTCACTTACACTAGGTTGCAGCGCCCATACATTGTTGATAATTCCACTTCCCTAGAGGTCTATTATGAAGCCCTTGATAGCCTCACTGTGACCTTCCTCAAATGGAGACCAAACCCTCCCAGAACCTTACTTGCAACATACAATGAGGCGCTCAAAGTTAGCACTAACCTAAGACAACATCTATCAGGGACTTTACCATCTTTAGGATCAGTTGCTCACCTGGGGAAATTTCAAGCACTTAATTAGACCCTAACTAATAACAAACCCCTCCTGAACCCCATACCACAATTACCTATGGTTGTGCACCCAGGTCCTCCATTGAATCATGCCCCACCAATGCCCAATTATTTGAAAAACACCAACTAGCCTATTTACCCACAATAGCAGGCCAACTTTTGATCTTATTTGCAAAATTTAAGGTGTTAAACCAGTCTCTCAATTTGTGAGTATCGTTAAGAAGTTCTCATAACAATGTTGGGTCAACATCCTATAGTAATCCGGACAAAGAAAGGCTTGATGAATTATCTGAACAAGTGAAGAAATTTAATCTAGAAGTGACTTATCTGAGAAATCATAATAGTCAACTTCAAGTTGCTCAAAAAACTATGCGGGCCAATCATAATAGGGAAAATAGGTATTCCACACAAGGGTATGTGTAGAAATTTGATAGAGGATATCAGTCTAGGCAACACTTTGATAAAGGAAAATCAACTAGATAAGGATTTGATAGAAGGGAACATCCTAGATAGAACAGAACCTAGAACACATGACCAAACAATGGGGGTATTCCTACACCATTAGACCAACCTCCTAATCAAGAAAAGCCCCCAGCTAGTGTGTACTTGGCAGAAGAAACTTTGTCTGGATGGTGCAGACTCCACAAGACAAGTCAACATTCTAAGCTCGATTGTCCTTAGTTCTAGACTGTTACCTCTATCTTTCAGTACGAAGTTGAGAAAAATTCTAGTAGTTAGGAGATAGTGCCATATAGTCCTTGTGATTCCCTAGTGTTGGTATTGAATCATGCTCCTTTCCCAAGGGGTGAAGCAAATGAACCAGAAAGGGAGTTGAGTGATCAAGAAGATAAGACAGAACAAGTGTTTAATGGAGACAAGATTTCATAGTTATTCAATGAAGATACTAAAAATGATAATGGTCCCCTAGATGAGGAAGAGGTTGATGTTGAGGAAGCTCAAATGTTCTAGCAACCCATTAGAAATTATGATATGAGGAGTAGACCCAATAGAAGTCCTTTGGCTAGAGGACCATTTACTACATCGATCCCTCCAAACAATTTCACCATTTCACCAGATCCAAATGCCAGTAATAATCCATCTTACCCTCATGTGCCAACATAGTATTTATCAAAAGGACGACAGTCTATTCATCTAAGGAAGACAGTGTTGATGGAGGAAAAGAAAAAAATACTAGCAACCCCAAGGAAACACATGCTGATATGAATGTGGAGTAGTTAGGTGAATATGTGACTAAAGATCTCAAGAAGATTGAGGTAAATTTTTCTGATTTTGAGCTATTGAGAGTTCCTACTATCAAAAATATAGTTCTAGGATCTTTTCAATCAAATGCAATTCCTCAAGGTAGAATAGCTAACCAAGTAGTTGGGAAAATTACTAGTTCACAAGCACTCAAATATCAAAGTAAAGTATAGTTTGGGGATAAGGCGAAAGAAAAGGATAATAGTCAAGTTGCACAAGCTGACAATCAATTGAGTCTACTCTAGGGAAAGACAAAAACTCCCCCTTTTCTAATTTTTGTTCACATATTTGGGAAGAATTTATCTAATTGTCTTTTAGACTTAGGGGATTCCACGAATGTTATGCTTTTTGTTGTTTGTAGAGTCCTAGGTATTACTATTGACACCTCTCAAAAGAAGGTCACTCAGTTAGACAAAATAGAGATAACTGTAGTGGGAGAAGTTAACATGATTCCCATATAGATTGCCTCAGATCCTAGAATTCAACAAGTTGTTAATATTCAGGTGGTTGACATCCTCGATACTTATGGTATGATATTGGGTAGAGATTTTACCAAGGAACTAAATGGGTACACATCTACAGATCATTATCACATGTGGCTACCCTGGAAAGAAGTCTCGAATCAAATCAGAATTGAAAGGGAACCCAGAATGAAGTATGTAATAACTAAATATCAGAATACTTCCAAAGAGATATTGGTATCTGAAGTCAACATGGGGAATTATGTATTGGCAATCACTATTTTAGAATTAGACATAAAGGAAATGCTTATATTGTACAACATACTAGGAGGGCTTACCACAGGATCCAACAACAGTAGAGTATTAGTTGAACCTATGGAGGATGACAGTGATCAAGATGATAATCAACTCAGCTTATTGGACAACTTTCAGGAATTTATCTAGAAATGCATGGAAGATCAAATCTAGTTGGAAAGAATATATGAATTTTGAGGAGCTACTTCTCTCGAATTGGTGTAGAGTCCATAATTCTTCTCACTTAGACCTGGAATGCTACTTGTTCCAAACAACAGTAGAGCAAATACAAATATGCATCAATCCCACTACTATTGTCAGGATTGATATACAAAGTAATCAAGATAATCCTAGAGGTAAGAACTTAATACCTTTTGAAGAACCACCTGGTAGTAGCAGAGCGAAAGATAAATTAAAGGGCATCCGGACTGTTGGCTGATGGACACTTAGGTTTGACAGATCAAAATCAAAGCAAGGCACCAAAGCAGAATTTGAGCCAATCAACCCTAAAATAAAACCTTCTTTGTAGCATATAGACTCTAATTATATTATACTAATAATGTAGTTGAATATGAGGCCTTACTTCATGGATTGCTTATGAAATTAAGAAATAAGGTTAAGATTCTACAAGTATTTAGAGATTTGGAGTTGGTAGTTAGATTGGTCAGAAAGCAGTACTCATGTCATGATAGAAGAATGACTAATTATAGACATAGGGTATGGGATCTTATCAAAGGATTTGACACTTTCAACATTCAGTTAATACTTCATAGTAAGAATGAAACTATGGATTCTCTGGCACAAGTAGCTAGTACATTACAACCTTTATCACTTTTAGGTTTGATGAAGTTTACCATATAACTCACGCCAGTACCATCAGTGCCCGAAAACATAACTAATTTCCAAGTGTTTGAAGATGATAGGCATATTATAGATTTTATCACAAGTTCTGATGTGTTTACCTATTAGATAATTGATGAAGCAGAGCCTCAAGAAGCAGAGATAGACCTAGAAGGGGTCATAAATCTGAAAACCATTACTATTCCAAGAGGGATGGTGTAGCTGGAGAGGATATTTGATCTGGATAAGATAATAGATCACGAACAACATGCTAAGAAGGAGTCTATCAATAGGCAGTGTGAGACATACAACATGGGGACTCCAGACAATGTTAAGAATGTTTTCATTGGAAAAGTATGTACTCCAGAGGAAATAAGAGGAATCATTGATGCACTACACACACACCAAGATGCAATAGCTTGGAGTTATGAAGATTTGAAGACATACGATACTTCAATTATTACACATACCATTCCTCTCAAGCCTAACTCCAAACCATTCAGACAAAGGCAAAGACCAATCAATTCCCTGCTGGAACCCATTATTCAAAAGGAGGTACAAAAGTTGTTATTTTTTCGTATCATATTTCTAGTTAGGCATTCAACTTGGGTTTCCAACCTAGTTCCAATGAGAAAGAAGAATGGGAAAATTAGGTTGTGTGTTGATTTCAAAAATCTCAATTGTGCATCGGAGAAGGATAATTATCCAGTCCCATCACTGGATGAGGTGCTATAGATTGTCAACAGGTCCCAGATGATGTATTTTCTAGATGGGTATTTTGGATACAACCAGGTCATGGTACAATATAAAGACACACATAAAAAAAATTTCACCACAAAGTGGGGCACTTTTTCTTACAAGAGGATGCCCTTCGGGCTAATTAATGCTAGAGTAACTTTTCTCAGGGCCATGGACATCACCTTCAAGGACATCATTGGTAAATGCATTATTATCTACATGGATGACTTAACTGTCTTCTCAAAGAAACATGGTGATCACATTGCAGACTTATTCAAAGCATTTCAAAGGTGCCAGGAATTTGGTATTTCACTTAACCCAAAGAAGTGTATCTTTGGGGTAACTGAGGGAAAATTTCTTGGTCATGTTATTTCAAAAAAGGATATATCCATTGATCTTGAACAAATATAGGCCATACTTAAGATTCAATCCCCTACCAGTAAAAAAGGAAATGAAATCATTTTTTGGGAAAATCAACTTTTTCAGGAAGTTTATCACTGGATTCATAGAAATAGTTAAACCTTTGAATGCAATGCTGAAGCAAGAGGTGAAGGTCAAATGGAGTACAAAAGAAAAAGAAGCATTTGTAGAGATTAAACGGGTAATAGTTGATGCCTTGGTATTGGTGAGTCCTGATTATTCCAAACCATTTTATTTATATTCCTTTTCTTTAGACCACTCTTGTGTCGGCATGTTAACCCAGAAGTTCAACCAAGGAGATGAGCATCCCATAGCCTTCATAAGTGATCCTTTAAAGGATGTGGAGCTGAGATATCCCAATGTAGAAAATTAGTCCTATGCTTTGGTCAAAGCTGTGAAGAAATTCAGACACTATATATTAAGAAATAAGGTCTTTGCAATAGTACCTGACCCTATAGTAAAACTCTTATTGATGCAGAATGAATTGGGAGAACATAGAGCTAGGTGGGTGACAATGTTATAGGAGTATGACATTGAAATCCAACCTATGAAACTGGTGAGGGGACAGGGATTAACTAAGACCATGGATGAGATGGGTCCTGATCTCACAACACAACACTATCACCTCCAAGATGTTTCATTAGGTGATTAGTATGATGAGATTATCTATTATCGTTTGAATCAACAATGTCCTAATCATCTCAATGCAGTGTAGTGAAGAGATTTGCGTATGAAAAGTGACATTTTTATGATGAAAGGGGTTGTTTTATACAAGAAGAATCATGAAGGCATTTACCTTCGCTACCTTGGAAAGGAAGAAGCTGAGAGGGTGATGGCTGAATTCCATGATAGGTATGGCATGGGCCATGGCTCTACACCATCTAATGCAAATCAAATTCTAAGAGTAGGCTATTACTGGCCAACATTATTCAAGGATGCACATATCCATGTAAGAACATGTCACGTGTGTCAAACTGTAGCAAGTAGGGAAAAGTATCCAACCCTTCCACTTTAGTCAGTCATTGAGGTAAAACTATGTGCGCAATGGGGGATGGACTTCATTGGTTTGATCAACCCACCATCCTCTGCGGGCCACAGGTATATTCTCACTATCACTAATTATTTTACTAGGTTGATTGAAGCTCTTGCTTGTAAACAATGTACTTCTGAAGTGGTAATCAACTTCCTCGAATCAGGTATTATTAATCACTTTGGTTGTCCTATTGCTCTTGTTTGCGATAATGGTCCTATGTTTTCTTCGTTAAAATTTTTTGGGTGGGCTTTTGATCATGGAAAAATCATAAATTTTGCTTCCAACTACTATCCGCAAGGAAATGGTTTGGCTGAATCAACTAATAAAAACCTTCTGATGTTCATTTGCAAAATATTAGAGAGGAACCCCAAAGATTGGCACACCCAACTCAGATTTTCTCTTTGGGTAGATCAAAATAGACAAAATGCTTCCATAGGGAACTCCACATATCACCTTGTGTATGGATTTGAACCTTTCTTTCCTATTCAACTTAAAATCCCCACTTTGTAGTTTATCAATGATTATTATGATGAAGGGGATCGACGTGAGACTCGCCTGGTTGAGCTTCTACACCTTGAAGAAAAGAGAGATGAGGAACTGGAAAACTTTGCTAAATGCCAGGGTGTTGTTAAAAAGTGGTTCAATCGAAGAGCTTGTGCTAAAGCTTTCAAAATCTTTGATTTGGTCCTGTATTGGGATAGAGCACATGATAAAAAGGGAGAGCATGGAAAATTTTACAAACTTTGGCTCGGACACTTTGAGATATATAAGATATTGGGAGACAATGATTTTCCCTTAAAAATTTTCATTGGAGAGGGCGCCCTATTGCCTATCAATGAGAAATACTTGAACCATTACTTCCAATCTTGAGCTGCTTGCAGCTCCCCCCTTTGTAAATAGTTAGCTTAGGTTTTGTTTTCTCTCGGTTTGCTTTTCGTCTGTATTGTTTTGGTTGGTTCATGGTTTGCCCCGGTTTTGGTTTTGGTTTGTTAGTTTTGGATTTTGGGTCCCCTGTCTTTTCTGGGCATTTTTCCCTTGCACCTCAATTGCTAGCTACCTAGGATTTCCTTAACTATTTCTATTGCAAACTCTAATCATCTTTCTAGGACAGGATGATAGAAATTCTCCATTTGATGTCTTGAATGCATAGTGAATGAGTCCATGAGCTAAGTAGTTTTAGAATTTGCTTGAATCTTACATCTCTAACACATATTAAAGTATTGAAGTTTCTGCAAGTTCCTTGGAAGGCTTGGTCTAGTCAAAAATCTTATTTCTACTTCAGCACCACTCTAACTCTCAGCCTTGAGCATGAACTTTGTTGTTCATAGGTTGAAATATAAATAGTAGGGAAAAGAATATCAAAAGAAGCAAAAGAAAAGAAAAATATTGAATCTCTTGGTTCAACCTATCATGGGTATCCAAGTAACTCTACTAAGGCTATGGATGCCTGGCTAGCAGTAAAGCTATGCTTGGGAGGATTACAACGATGACCTCATCGGGGCTATGGATGCCTAACTAGCAGTGAGGCTCCATCCATGTTGCTTTTGGAGTTATAGTACATACCTAACGTTGCCTTGCCAACCATGGTTCCTTGTAGCTATCAAGGGAAAGGAAGGAATACACATGCACACACTGGAATTTCAGCACAGGAATGGTTTGCTTATCTTATTGTCTTTGAAGCTCTATCTATTTTGTGATTTGCTATAGGGATCGAAACTTGAGTTCTCAGTTCCTAATTTTAGTTTGCTATTGAAATTCCCTAGTGCATTTCCCCAGCGGAGTCGCCAATTGTTGTGTACTTTTTTGCATACACACCCCATTGAGGTGGGGAACCTCTTTTGTCATCTTGCATTCATAGGGTCCTGACTTTGTCCCCTTAAGGGGTAGGTTGTTTCGGTTGTTTTGGTCATTTTTGTCATTTTGGTCCTTGGACTTACTTTTCCCTCACGCTTGGCATTTTGACTCCATCTCGATGCACTTTGTGAGCTTTGAACTTTTATTGAGTCCCTTTTGAATGATCCTTGCTTGAAGTTTCAGTTTTTGGAAGGAATTGGCTAAGTCCAGGAGAAATTTTGGTTAATTTGCACTAGCTTAGATTAGTTGAACCTTAATCTAGTTGGCTAATTTGAGCTACCTCAGATTATCTGAAATATGAGCCTGGGTCTATTCACTGAGTCCATATTGCCTGGCATTTAATGCAAATGGTTTTTCAAAATATAACACTATTTGATTGATTATTTCCTCATTTTCTTTTCATCATTCAGTGTTTCATTGGGAAACTTACCTTCTTGGTGCTCCAAATTGTGATTCCATCAATTTCCTTACATTCCATTCTGGATTCATCATGACCATTTCACCCATTTGCATGTTGTTTCCTCCTTGGTACCCTTTTGTTTCAAGGTGATTTGAGCTGAATTTCATGTGATTTCCAATTGTCATTGGCTTTGTTTCAAATCTCATTCCATGGGAGCCTTGGTTGCAGATCTAGTGACCTCTTTGTGTGGATCAATGGGAATTTTCTTTGGCTTCATGCATTTTGAAGGTAGGGGTGTTTTCCTCTATTTTTTTTTCTTTTCTCACCTTCAAATGTGCTTTTGTTTCCTTGTCAATGGCTTTTGTGCACAAATTTTGCCTTGGTTTTCTCCTTCATTGAATCTCATTTCCGTTTCAATTTCATTGTTAAATCTTACAAATGAGGGCATCAAAATTTTGTTAGGTTTGGGGTTTGTTTCTCGGCATTTCTTGATGGATTTCTAGGGCACATTTTAGAATTAGGGTTTTGATTAACTATGATGCCAATGCTAATTAAGAAAAGTGTTTCCTACTGATTTGAAAGATGGATTGAAAGATTTGTTAAATCCTTGGCCTTTTTCCCATCGTATTTTGAAACCCTCACCTTTGATTTCATGAATTCTTTGACAGGAAATTATATTTTGATGATTTTGGGGATTAACATGGGAAACCCTAGTTGTTTCACCCATTCAAAACAAGTGATAAACTCAAGAAATGGTGTCAAATATGGATTCAACTTGGTGTATCAACCTAATGAAGTTTCATTCCTTAGAAAATTTTGGTCATAGGAAAATTTTGGCTAATCCAAGGTACCTTAGATTAGTTGAACCTTAATTTGGTCGGCTAATTTGAGGTCCCTTTGATTAACTGAATTTCACCCTCCCTTGGTCAAAATTTCAAATTTTCCTTATTAGCCTCATTCACACTTTAAACATTGGACTTTCAATGCAATCTTGATTCCAACATTCATTTTTCACCTCAAGTATCATCCAACAAAGATTATAAGTCAAAATGAAGTAAATAAGCCAATTTCAGCTAATCCGAGCTAGCTTGGATTAACCAAACTATAGTTTGCCTAAAACATCCAAGCTAGCTCAGATTAATCGATCTCATTCATATCTTTCCTAGGGTCTGTCACTTGGGTTTGGATGAGCTTATTTAGTGATTTAACATTTGAATTGGTGTGAATTGACCTTTAGAATGAAGTCATTTGTTGCACATTAATGATTAAGATTCCTCATTTGGGGTAGATTGGAATTTTAAGTGTGAAATGGATTCATTATTTTAGAACTTTCATTCATTATGTATTAATTCTTTCACATCTATTTCATTGATAAGCTGGATTAATATTCATATGTTACCATTTGGAGTTCATAATGGCATCCTCAATATGCACTTAGCAATGTCCTCTTGTTTGCATTAATCAAGTATCATTAATAGGAAGGCTTGAATTGGTAGGTTATGTTATTGGTTGCATCTTGGTAATTAGTGTTTTCCTCTAACATATGCAAGGTGAAGTGAGTCCCAACAAGAAGATGAAGGATGCTTAGGTGCAAGAAGAGGTCAGACGAAGGCAAGAAAGAATGAAGTATGATTTCAAAGGAATCTATCCTGAATCCAAGATTGCTTCGGCATGGGCCAAGATTGGAGACACCAATATTGGACATGTGGACTGTGATGATTTTCATAAAAGAATGTATGGTGACTCACCCACTCAACTAGCTCAAGTTCTCACTCACACCAATTTGGCACATGTATCATGATTTACTCCAACACAACTATGCCCAGAGCTAGTTCTAGAGTGTGCAAAGCATTATGAATCCAAAAAATGGATCATAATTGGACTATAGGGGAGAGTTATGGCTAATCTCATGGAGGAATCCACTGTAGAAGTTTTCAATATTGCCTCGCATCACCACTTGATTGAAGAGATAAATATCAGTGAAGCAAATAAGTTTTATAATGAAGATCCTAATAGAGCATTGGATATCATGAACAATTCTTGGATAGTAAAGTCAAACCCTCATTATTCCAAGCTTCTTAAGCAACTGCACCATAGTGACTTCAAGTTGGAGTACCGTGACATAACAAACCTCTTGGGTAGGGTAATTTGAGTGGAACAAGCTCACATCTTCAAGTCTTGGATGTTCATCCCTGTCACACACATTGTGGCTAATAAACACTACCATTGGGCAAGAATTATAAGCAACAACTTGGATGCTCAATTGAGAAATGCACAAGACATGGATAAATTCAGCATGACATCCTATCTGGTATAAATGTTAGCATATAAGACCAAGTACAAGGGTTTGAGCTGTAAGGGAGTATTGGGAAAAGACAAAATATGGGATGTATGTCCTTAGTTACAACATTAGACATCTAAATACAAAAGGGAAAATGATGCCTTATTCATATTCATTCTGAGGTTGTTTTAGATTTCCCTCCATGTCAGGGTAACCACAAATGCTATGGACCTAATTCAATAATATGGGTAGTTCTTTATACAATTTCTAAAGTTTTCATACATCTGAGTCCAGGTATCCCTTGCCCTCTCGCTCAAATTGCCAAGGTACCCAACCAAAAAGCTTCTAATGCTAGAGATGACAAGGTAGATGATTTCCTTTGAAACAATTCTACATATGGATCTAAAGAAGAAAGGTTTAGGAGCTTAATTTCCATTGACAATTGGGACTTTGAAATCAGGTCCTTCCATTCAAAGTTCCCAACACTCGAAAAAGGAGATGGCACATTTTGAGATCTACTCACACACAAAAAGAAACCATTTTGACCCATATGGTAGAGCTGTTAAATTGGCTAATAGGACATTCCAACATGTGGACCATATTGAGGACTACTAGGCAAACTGCAAGGATGAATTTGAAGTTATCAGAAGAGGGTTCTCTTAGATGCCTCTCAAAATGGTTAGGTTGTACAGGATAGTGGAGGTCCCTGATCATGTGCAGGATGAGGATGTAAACCTGATATAACAACATGATTATGAACCTTATAGAAACAAGCCTTTACCACAGATAAACTAGTCTTAGGAGGAAGCAACTGATCTGGATTGAACAACTGAGCCATTCAAGGAATTGGGTAAGGAAAAAGGTGCAGGAAATAGAGGATGATGGAGTCAGGTTCACATATGACTTGATGGGAGACATGGAGTCTCATTGTAAAGGTGGATAAGATGGTGAAAAGGATGATTTTTATGAGTCCCAGGGTGGTGAGGAGCAAGAAGGAAACAAACTAGTGACAATAAAGAGGAGGACTAGAAGCCAAACATAGGTAAAGCAAGGAGAGAAACCATCTCCCATGGCCAAGAAAACTCCTCGGGATAACATTGCAAATACAGAGGATGAGACACCTCAACTTGTGAGGAAAAGAAGGCTTATCATAGAAAGGGAAAAGGTGGAAAAGGCCAAGAAGGGGAGTGCCAAAACTGACGCTCCCTCTTCAGCAAAGGTTGTGGAGATAGACACTTCTGTGGAAAATCCCTAGGTATATGTAAGAAAGAGCCCTCCCAAGAAAAATGAATCTTTGATAAAGGAAGTAGAAGAGGGAGTAAAAAGTGAAGAAGTACTTATCATTGATGATCAAGAGGAAGAAATGAATGTGGGAAATAACTCTCCTCTTCAAAATGTCCAAACATTTGAAGAGGAAATCCATGAGGAAGGAAAAATATCCAACAATCCTAAGTAGAATGAATTAGAGGATGAGGAAGCCTCCACACCCAATAATGAGGAATGGAAGAAAAAGTTACAAGAGCTAGGACAATTAGATTTTGATGCACTCAGCAAGAATGTGGGATCTAGGGTTCTTCAGGAGGAGCAACCTAAGTCTCCAACGAAGGATGTAGGTAATGAGAAGGAAAATCAACCTTCAATTAGGAAGGATGTAGAAGAAATTATGAATAGTCTGTAGTGAGATAGAGGTGAATGAGAGGTTTCCTTGATGAAATAAAATGTTGAATAGTCCAATGTTCAAGAATGGCTGGAGAAAGGAACAAATAAGAAACCTATAATTGTGCAGGAAGAAACTTTGAGTTGGGAGAAGCTGTTGGAATAGTGGGGACAACCCAATCAGAGGAAAAAGGAAAGGAAAGTGTCAAAGATTGCACATGATGAATTTAACAATAGATTTGTACATGTGGTAGTTCCTCCAACCGATAAGTTCAAGGATGAAGTCCGACCATCTGATTACTGAATATAGACTATAAACTTGGGGCAGACTAGTAGAGAGCAAGAAAAGGAGGAATTTCAAGAATCTTGTCAAGCAATTTTGAGAAGGTTGGACAATGAAACTTCATAGAAGGAGAAGTTTAAGAAGTAGTTGAATGATGTCTAAATGTATGTGCAACATTTGATGAAACCACTATGGGTTGTAAGTGGTGAAAGTACAATTCTAGAGGGATTGTTTCCCAAGGAAGTAGTTTCTGAAATTGAAAGGTTGAAGAACTCCATTTATCATACCTAAGAGTGGCTCCAAGATGTCAGAAGAGAGGGGATGATGCAATTGAACAAATTCTCCAAGTTCATACTGATGCCTCTGATTTCCTTCTACATATTTTACAGTTTACTATAGACTACAAGAAGTTTGATGAGTTAATTGCAGATGAGTTGAAGAAGGCTCTACAAATACCTAAGTATGATTGGCATAGTTAGATATCTCTCCTTGAGATATGTTTGACAAAGTGAAGGGATGGCTGGAAACCTGGAATTATAGAAAGGAACTCCTGTCAAAGGTCCTAAAGAAGATTTCAAAGATATAAGGAAAGATAAAATAAATAGTGATGGGAAGGAAGAAGTTTGGAAAGAAAAATATGAATATAACCACATTGCAAGCATGGTGGCATAAAGTATGTGCCCCTTCTAATGGCGCTCCAATTGCGAAAGAACGTCTGGAGGATGCGACAATATACATTTCCAAGATGGAAAAATACCATGAGTTGAAAATTGAGTTGAATTAGGTGATACCTCAATATTTGGAGGAATTTAAAAGTTACAAATCCAGAATCAGAATCATTCCAGTTCCAAACCCAGCTAACGCAAAGGAAATTCTAGAAATAGTTAAAGAGTTGATTGAAAAATTAGATGCTGACAAGGTAGGAGGTGTCAACCAGGCTGCTCCCATGTAAGATTACTGTCAAACATGCAGTTGGTGGCGAATTTCAGTTACAAACCAAAAATGGAACACATGTAGGGAGCTTTAAGTCACTTGGAGGCCCCACTGACGGGTTTGGAATACAATTTTGACTTCATTCAAAAAATATGGTGCCAGTCAATGCATGGATTGCTAAATATAGTAAATTTAGATGCATGCATGACTGGGCTTTATGGGCCATTTTTTTGGGTTGCCTTAGGTGAATCTTGTCTATAAATTGGAGCTTTGGGTTCATTTTTGGGGTTTAGACATTGTTAGACATTGTTAAACATTGATAGAAGAGTTGAGCATTACTCTAATAGTTGTAGCTAAGCTACGAGTTAGCATACTTTTTGAGAGAAAAATGTTGGAACATTGATAATTCAGAATTGTTGCAAACTTGGTGAAGCAAAATAAGCAAAGAAATTGTCTTATGGTGATATTTCTTGTTTTTCTTTATTCTGCATGGTTCTAGTTATCTTATATCTTTAAATTTCTCAGAGGTTATTAGTTGCATTCTATATTTTGAAGTTGAATGTGATGCAATAGTGTTTATGATTTAATATTTGAGGTGTTTGAGAGATCCATGGTCCATACTTTTAGCAGTTTGCTAAGTGTAAGCTATTGTGTAAAGTTAGTCTGGGCCTGAATATCATATGCTAAGTTTGGTTGTGAGGGTTTATTCATTTTCTATCGTTAAGATTGGTTTGAGTGAATTTTCATGATTTGAAAATATTTATATTCCTCAGAAGATTGCACTATTTCTATGATACTGTAGGATTTCATCTAGGTTTAGCAGGATTTACTTTTAAAAGGATTGGTCCTCTTCAAGTGTTAGTCATTTGCATTTTTGATCTTTAGATTAGCTTGTTCCTCTTGCAATCCCTCTAAAACCCTTTATCTCTTTTGTTGTTTCCTTTAAATCTAGGTTACCTTTAGGAATCTATGCATTGCCATATTGTCACATTTGATTATTTTGAAACTTCTAGTCATTGCTACGTAAGTTCTCTTGTGATTACTAGCATTTTCACATATTATTCGAGTGCTTTTTGCATTGTCAAGACCTGAAATTAGAGACCTTGGGGTTATCTCTTGAGGCTTACTGATAGAGATTTACCTTTCAAGAGAGATAGAGTATTTGTATTCTGTCTGATTTGTTGATGCGCAGAAAACACCATCAACAATTTCTAGAAATTATAGATGAGAGTTTACCTGCTCTCTCTAGGCCTCAAGACTTGGAGTGCTATTGAGAAAAGATATGTTGAATAAAAAAATGGTCCTACTATGGATGATATTTCGGCCTATGAAGAGAATAAAAATGCAAGGTATGAAATCTTTAGTGCTTTGTCTAAGACTGAGTTAACCAAAGTTATATCATTGGGCACCGCTTATGAAGTTTGGGAAAATTTGAAAGAAATCTATGAAGCAAATGATAGAGTCAAATTATCAAATAAGTTGACAACTAAGCACATATATGAAAAAATGAGGATGGAAGAAGGTGAGGATATAGAAAGCTACTTTCAGAGAGTTGATAGTGCAATAAATGATGTCAAAAATCAAGGAGGCACTTTGAAAGATGAAGATGTAATGGAGAAGATGACCCTACCAAAGAGCTACAGTGACAAGATCTTAGCTATTGAGGAAGTTTATGATCCCATGAAATTCACCAGAGAGCAAATATTTGGAACCTTGACCGCATTTGAGATGAGGAAATTTGGAAAAGAGAAGGAGAAATCTGAAATAGCCTTCAAAGCCACAAAGATAGAAGAATATCCTAATAGTGAAAGTTCAGATGAGTTGGAAGCAAACTTCACAAGGAAACTGAAGAAAGGTATCGACAAGTAAAAAGGTATGTTACCTCTTAAATGCTCTAGATGTGGAAATATTGGTCATTTAGCAACTAAGTGTTTGGGAAAGGAACAAGGAAAAATTATTAAAAGATCAATAAGAAGGCCTATTATGTCAATGAGAATGCCAGTATTTCAGATGATGGATTAGATCATGAGGATTGTTTGTTTTTGGTGGAAAAGGATGAACCTAGATTTGATATATCTAATATTTGTCTAAAATCTAATGATAACATTGAAGCTACATTAATTGTTAAAATAAATAGAGATGAATGGTTGATTGAGAGTGGATGTTCAAATCATATGACTAGTGATAAAAGTAAATTTGTGAAGCTTGACAAATATGATGGAGGTTCTGTTAGATTTGGAGATGATAAAATAGCATATAGATTGTAGGAATTGGTTCTATTACCTTTCATGGAAAACATAACACTGAAAATGTTTACTATGTGCAAGGTTTATATCATAATCTTATGAGTGTTCGATAGATGTGCGAAAATGGCTATAATGTGGGAATATGTATCAATTGGAAGGAGCTACAAAGAGATGTTTATTATCTTAGTCCAATGACAGTTGGCTTTGGCACTAGAGGATGTGTCACATCAAATTTGAAAATTTGGTAAGGATAAGTTCAACAAGAACAAACAAATATTTTCCAAGACTGACCAAATCAGACAACACTATCTACAAAGGATGTCAAGAAGGAAAGCAGACTAAAGAAATGTTTTGAAGAAAAGAAGAATCATCTACCCATTTGTTGGACCTTGTAAACACTAACCTATGTGGTCCAACCAAAACAAGAAGCTTACAAGGTGAGAGATATTTCATTATTTTAATAGGTGATTATTCTAGATTATCCTGGATTGCTTTTTTGAGAGAAAAATGAGAGGCTTTAGCAATATTCAAGATTTTCAAGGAAAGAATTGAGAATGAAGTTGAAAGAAGAATCAATTTTTTAAGATCTGATAGAGGGGGAGAGTTTACTTCTGATGAATTCAACAAATTCTGTGAAAAACATGGCATCAAAAGATAACTATCTTCCCCTAGAAAACCACAACAGAATGGTGTAGTGGAAAGAATGAAGTGGACAATTCAAGAAGTAGCTAGAACAATGATCATGGAAGCAGGTTTACCACATGTCTACTAGAGAGAAGTGATACACACAATAGTATACACTCTTAACAGAGTACTATTCTGGAGGAAATATGGAAAGACATCATATGAGCTATGGCATGTAAGAGATCCCATAGTAAAGTACTTCAAAAAATTTGGAAGCAAATGCTACATCCGAATAGATGAGGACAATCTTGGAAAGTTTGACAGTAGAGATAATGAAGGAATATTTTGGGTTACTCTACAAGAAGCAAAGCATGCTGATGTTACAACAAGATATTGAACAAGATAGTGGAATGTGTGAATGTGAAAGTAGATGAAGATATTCAAAGAAATCCTAACAAGCATATTGAATATGAATCAAGATGACAAAGGAGAAAAGGATAAGAAAAAAGAAGAGAAAAAGGAGGCTCTAACAACAACAACTAAAAATCCAAAGTATGTACAGAGAAACCACTCAGAATACTTGATTATTTGAGATAAGAATAAGGAAATCATCACAAGAAGAAAAGCAACTCAAGAGCAGGTATTATTGTGTCTACTCTCAAAAACTAAGCCAAAGAATGTGGAAGAAGCATGCAATGATTAGAATTGGGTGAAGGAAATAAAAGAAGAGCTTGATTAGATAGAGAAAAATTAGACTTGAGAACTTGTGCCTAGATTGGTAGACAAAAATGTAATTGGAACAAAGTGGGTATTCCGGAAAAGACTAGACAAAAATGGAAAAGTAATTAGAAACAAGGCAATATTAGTTTGCAAAGGTTACACTTAGATCAAAGGCATTGATTTTGAAGAGACATATGCCCCTGTTGGCCACATCGAAGAAATATAGATGTTCTTAGCTTTTGCAGATTTTAAGGATTTCAAAGTTTATCAAATGGATGTAAAATCATAATTCTTGAATGGAGAACTAAAGGAAGAAGTCTAGATTGAGAATCCAGAGGGATTTAAGTCCAAAAGTGACCCAAATGTTGTTTGCAGGTTGAATAAAGCTTTATACGGATTGAATCAGGCACCTAGAGCTTGGTATGGAAGATTAGATAAGTATTCGATTGGACAAGGATTTCAGAAGGGATCTGTTGACAGTAATTTGTACTACATAATTTACTCAAATCAAATGTTGATTGTTGTGGTTTATGTTGATGACATAATATTTGGAGGAAATGATGATATGTGTAGAATTTTTGTAGATGAAATACAAATGGACTTCAAAATGTCTATGATAGGTGAGTTAAATTTCTTCTTTGGACTACAAGTAAATTAGAACAACAAAAGAATTTTCATTTGTCAATCCAAGTATATCAAACAATTATTGAAGAAGTTTGGATTGGAGAATTATAAACTGCTATGTACATCTATTTTTATTAAATGTAAGTTCAAAAAATGAGATGATTAACCTAAAGCTGATGCAAGTATGTACAAGTCAATGATTAGAGGATTGTTATATTTGACTTCTACCAGACCAGACATTATGCAAGCTATTTTTTTAGCAGCTATATTTCAACAAGAACCAAAGGAATCGCATGTTGTAGTAAAAAGGATCTTTAGATATTTGAAGGGTACATAAGATATGGGGTTATGGTATCCAAAGGATTCATATTTCACTTTGAAAACTTATACTAATGTTGATTGGGTTAGATGTGTTGATAACAGGTGGAACACAAGTGGTGGAGCTTATTTCCTCGGCTCTCGATTGGTTTCTTGGTCAAGTAAGAAATAACATTTTGCATCTTTATCTATTGCTGAAGATGAATACATTGTATCATCCTCATGTTACACTTAGGTAGCGTGGATGAAAAAAATGTTGAAGGTCATTAGCATATCATTTGATGAGCCGGTCTCAATTATGTGTGATAATACTAGTGCAATAAAAATTTCCAAGAATCCGATATAGCACTCCAAAATGAAAAATATATCTATTAGATATCAATTCTTGAGAGAGAAAGTATTGGAAAATTAGGTAAGACTTGAATATTTACCTAAAAAAGAGAATATTGCAGATATTTTCACAAAACCGTTGAACAAAGATACTTTTGAGTATCTCCGGTAGAAGTTAGGGGTTCTTCCTCCTCCTAGTCTTCAATAATTTGAACTAGGGTGTGCATTGGTACAGGGTATTATATGCTCACTCTTATCTATATCAATTCTTGGTGGCTTCCTCATAGGGGAGCAAAGTAAGTTTTTCAGGGGGAATTTTTTTCCCTTTGTCCTTGATGCTATTGATGCTAACATTGATTTGTTTGGCTTGTTGTTGATGGATGTTGTGATTAATGAAAAAGGGAGAGATTGTTGGAATGTGATGTTGTTGATTATTGTCATTAATGGTTTTCATTGATGTCAACATATCTTGGTTGATTGATTAAGGTTTGGTTTTGATGCTTTGGTGATCCAGATTGGCATGCTCTAGATGTTGTGTTATGATGATCTATCTTTGGTCATTATTGTCTTGGTCCCATTCATTTTGCAACATAATGAGATACACTCTTATGGGTCTGGACTGATCTAGAAATTGGTTAAACATGCCCCAAAACATTATTTGCATTTTAACGTGTATATCCTATTCTTTGGTCTCAAATATCATGGTTAATATGTAGTGTGTTGATTTGAGCGAGGAGGTTTTGATTGGCCAACACTTTCTTCCTTTCTACCACAAGAATGATGTGTGGTGACCTAATTAAAAATTTGTTTTTTTGACTTAGGATATTATGAAGACATTGTATTTGGTTGAATGAGGAGGTTATGGAAGAATGGAATGGTATAAGTAAAAGTTGATTATGCTCGATGAAAGCAAGTGTGATGAATGCAAATTTGAAAAATCCAAACATATTGAAGTATGTGAAATTATACCACTAAGGTAAGTAAAATGTGAGATTCTATCTGGTGTCATTATTGGTGACAATAATTTTAGTGGTGGATTCTCTTTCATCATTCTTCTAGCAGTGAGCCTTGGCAATGATCCTTTCCCTTTTGGCAGTGAGCCTTTTTATCTTTGGCTGTAATAGTCAGGCAGTGAGCCTTACCTGCAATGAGCCCTTGTAAAAATCACCTTAATTAGTGTATTATAATTGAGAATTAGCATTCTTCGTGGTTTTTCCCTTCTTAGGTTTCCATGTAAATTTTGGTTCTCATTGTGCATGGTGTTGTTATGTGATTTCATGTTCATATTTGTTAGATTATTATCTGATTGAGTTAAGTTTTCTCTGAATTAATTAAAGTCAAGAAATTTTTTTATAATAACTAATTCACCCCCCTCTCAGATATCCAGACTGTTCAACAAAAAATATAGAATAAATACAAGTGAAGGTGCTTTATTCCTTAGAAATAGTCTTGTTTCTTGGTTGAGTAAGAAACAATATTCAGTGTCATTATCTAATGAAAAGGAAAATTATATTGTTGCAGCATCATGTTGAACATAGGTATTGTAGATGAAGTAGACATTGAAATATATCAGAGTATCATATGATGAACCTATTTTTATCTTGTGTGACAACATCAACATTTCAAAAATCTAGTAATTGTTGGGAAAATGTTTCTGAACCTTGCAATTATACAAGGTTTATTGTTGATATGAATTATTTGATATATATATATATATACATATTTATATAGTTCCTAGTTACATAGATCATTGTATACATTGGGAGCATAGGAGCGAAATGTGAGCATGTTAACAAAAACTCTAAAATGACTAATATACATTAAATAATGATTTATTGTAAATTTGGACTATTCATTATTAGGTTTAGACCTAATGGTAGATATTTTGTTGGCCTATCTTTCCCTAGAATGTAACCATATTTTATGAGGTTTTTGTACTATGTTTGGAGATAGTGATGTATTTTGAGATTCTAATAGTGGTCATGTTGTCTATGGATCTCTAGTGGTGATAGCCCTGTGAGAAGCTTGCTCTGCAAGTATATTGTATTTTTTTTTTTTTTATAATATATTGGGGATCTTTTGGAGTGTGGGGTATTTCTCTCAAAAGGGTTTACCCCACTTAAATCACTATGTTGTAGTATGCATGATATTTTTGTTTATTTTTGTTTAAGTTTATGTAATTGTTGAGAGATTTATAAATTTTTTGCATTATTCTTCTCTCAAGCTTAGTGTAGGAAGTTGCTATGATACCTTAGCTTCCTTACAAGTGGTATTAGATCCTAATAACCTTGGGTTTCAATTGTGGATTGTTAGGTTTTTTGAACTAATCCAAATTTGAGTGGGAGCTTGTGCAAAACACACTTTGTGATCTTGTTGCAAGAATTTTTAGCTAGAAATTTCATCAGGGAGAATGGAGGTGAATAAAATTTTTAGAAATATTTTTGAGATGTGGAAGCGAAAGATGGAGGATTTGTTGATAGATCAAGATCTATGAGATGCTATTAATGAGAATGTTTCAAGGCGTACAAATCCTACTCATGTTGCTCAATATGTTGTTATGGGCTATAAAGCCAAGGGTCTAATCATATATTTCTTGGAAGACTCTATTTTAATCAATGTCCATGAAGAGATCTTTGCACAAAAACTATGGAAGAATATTGGGGAGATGTATCAATCCAAATATTTAGTGAACAAGATTTTATTCATGAAGAAATTATATTCCTTGAGAATGGAAGAGGGTGGATGAATTATAGACCACCTATAAGCATTCAATATGTTGATGGACCAATTGGAATTAGTTGGTGTTGAAATGGATGAGGAGGAGAAATTCTAGATATTGCTTTATTCTTTGTTGATTCGTGGGATTCTCTTGTTATGACTATTGGAAGTACTTATGTTATCTTAAAGACTAAATATATGATAGGTTCTTTGCTTTATGAAGAGATGAGGAAGAAGATATCCATCACTACCAAGGAGACCCTAAATTTTCATGGAAAACATAAGGAAAAAAGGTAGGAAGAATAAGAAGCATGAAAAATCAAATTCCAAGGGGAGATCGAAAAGTCCAAAGTCTGTGGTAAGACTAGAGATGTTTATAAGGAATGTAAAGAAGTAAAGAAGAATAAGAAGAGATTTGATTGCGATTTTGTGTTTGAGAAGAAAGATGGTGATACATTCATTGCAACTTTGGAAACTCGTGCAAGTAATGATGCATGGTTAATTGATCTAGGTACATCTTTCCATATGACCTTTAATAGAGACTGGCTTTTTCAATATGAAGAACATGATGGTGGTAAGGTGTACTTGGGAAATGATTCTCATTTAAATATTGTTGGTCACGGTAAAATTAAAATCAGGTTTCATGATGGGAGAATAAAATTGATTAATGGTGTGTTGCATATCCTTAGATTAGCACAAAATTTGTTATCTATGAGTAAACTAATAGATGTGAGTGTGCAGGTAGTATTTTCTAATGTGGGATGAAATATGATTATAGGTGTTATGGTGATGGATATAGGTGTCAGATATGAAACATTGTATAAGATTGATCCATGCACTTTTGAGTGCAATATTACTTCTATTAAAGAAAAGAGTCTAAGAACCTTGAAAAATAAAAACCTTGTTGAAGGTTTGTTTGATTGCAATATTAAATTTGATTTATGTGAGCATTGCATTTGTGGTAAACAAAACTATGTTAAGTTTTACTTGAGTTCTCATAAATATTGTGGTGTATTGGATCTTATTCATTCTAATGTGTTTGGTTTTGTAGACTTTCCTTCAATTGGAAAAGCCACATATTATTTTTCATTTATTGATGATTATAGTAGTACATGGGTATAGTTTTTAAAGAGTAAATCTGAAGTTTTTAGTCAATTTAAATAATTTAAAGCAATGGTTGAGTTTTAGACTAGAAAGAAAATAAAATGTTTGAGGATTGATAATGGAAGTGAATTTTTCTCTAATGATTTTGACATATTCTACAAGGACTATGGTATTCATAGACAAAATACAACTTTTTATTCTCCAAAATATAATGGAATTTTAGAAAGAATGAGGAGGATATTGATGGAGAAGGCTAGGACTATGTTGAGTTGTGCTGGTCTAGAACAAAGGTTTTGGACTAAAGCTATTGTCACTACCTATTACTTGATTAACAGGTTTCCTACATCAGCTCTTATTGATAAGATTCCTATAGAGGCATGGTTGGGTAGCGAGCCTTCATTAAGACATCATAGCATTTTTGGTTGCAAGGCATATGCACATGTGCCAAAGGAGAAGTGAACAAAGTTGGAGAGAAAGTCTATGAAATGTATCTTCATCACATATAGTTAGGGTGTGAAAGGATACAAGATTTGGGATCCTATTGCACAAAAGGTAATATATAGTAGAAGTGTTATTTTTAGAGAAACTATACCTTCTTCTATTACATTGTAGATAAAATGAAGTAAATAGGAAGATGTGATTCAATTTACTTCTACACCTGAGAAAGTTGAGTTGAGGCACATGGATAGATGAGAATTTGAGGAGAGCTCATCTAGCTCTAAATCTTCAGAAGAGGAGGAAGAACCTCCAACTCAGCTTGTTCGAAGGTCTACAAGGAATAGACAACCACTTGAAAGGTATTCATTTAATTATTGGAGATGTATTTTTGCTTTGAATACTAACATGGATGATCCTAGATATGTGGAAGAGGAATTAGGTATGAATGATGCAGAATCCTAGAAGATTGCTATGGATGAAGAAATGAAATCCTTGAAAAAGAATGATACATGGGATCTTGTATAATTGCATGAAGGATGAAAACTTGTTGGTTGCAAATGGGTGTTCAAGAAAATGATTTGTTCATATGGAGGTATTGAGAAGTACAAAGCAAGGTTGGATGTAGAATGTTACTCTCAAGTTGAGGGTGTTGATTATGGTGAGATATTTTCTCTTGTTAAAAAAATGACATCCATTAGATTTTTACATTCTATTGTTGTTGCTTATGATTTAGAGGTTCAGAAAATGGATGTGAAAACTGCTTTCCTTCATGGTGACTTGGAGGAGGATATTTATATTACACAATCAGAGCACTACATGGTGAAAGGTAAAAGTAAATTGGTATGCAAATTGAAGAAATATTTGTATGGACTTATACAAAGCCCTAGGATGTGGTACTAGAAATTTGATACTCATGGTTTGAGTTTTTGATTTGAGCATTCTAAATTAGATTATTGTGTCTATTATAAAACTAATGGTGATCATTTCTTATTTATTGTATTATATGTTGATGATATGCTATTTATTGACAAAGGGAAAGGTATGATTTAACAATTGAAATATAAAATTATTACTAAATTTAAAATAGAAGACCTTGGTGTAGCTAGAAATATTATTGGGATGAAAATTAAAAGAGATAGAGTGAACAAAAAACTATGGCTTGGAAAAAGTAACTATGTCAAAAAAATTTACAGAGATTTAACATGCAAGATTGTAGACCATTGTGTGTTCCCTTTTAAGTTGGAACAAATTTATCTATTTTAGATTGTCCAATATCTCCATTAGAGATGGAAGACATGAGAAAAATACCTAAAAAAAGTGCAGTTGGAAGTTTAATGTATGCTAGTGTTTGTACTTGAACAAAAATTTCCTAAGCAATGAGATTTCTTTCCAGATATATGTCAAATCATGGTAGAGTTCATTTGGATGCAATTCAAAGAGTCTTTAGATATTTGTGTGGTACCTTAGAGTATTCCTTATGCTATCATAGTAATATGATTGAAGATGATATTTCCCTTGATATTCATGGCTATGTGGATTTAGACTGGGCAGGTTATATTGACAGAAGATTATCCACTAGTGCTTATGTATTTACTTTATTTAGTGGTGCAATTAGTTTTATGAGTAAGTGAAAGGGTATGGTTGCTTTGTCCACTAATAAAGTAGAGTATATGGTAGCTACTCATGCTTGTAAATAAGCCATTTGGATTAAGAGACTATGTTAAGATATTGGAATCAAACAAGGTGGAATTACAATTTATTGTGATAGTAAGAGTGTGATATGTCTAGCTAAGAACCAAACATTTCATTCCAAGACCAAGCACATTGATGTACAACATTATTTTGTCAGAGATATGGTCAAAGATGGTATGGTGAAGATGGTTAAGGTAGAGAATTTGATGAATGTTATTTATATTTTAACTAAGCTTGTGAGTACAAAGAAGTTCAAATGGTGTTCAGGGAATATGTGCCTTTTGGCCCCTAGAAATTAAGAGATGATGTTTAATCCCTCTCATTGATCTTGCAAGGTGTTCAAAAAGTGGGAGATTTGTTGGAAAAATGTGTCTCAGCCTTGCAATTATATAAGTTATATTTTTGATAGGATGTATTTAATATATGGGTATGTGCAGGATCATGATGGGCCAAAATTGATATGATGGGTATGTGTAGGGCATGTGGCTGACAACTTTTTACCCAAAATTGATGAAATGAAAAGGGTTTTTAAAGGAGATTACAGTTTTCCACCAATATAAATTATTCTTTACTTTGAATTTAATAAATAATTATTATTCATTTTCTATTTGAATTGACTAAAGTCCCGATTGATAGGTTGATTGAAAAACATCTATAGCTTTCAAATGTTATCACATTTTTTGAATCTTAAACATGTGTCATATTCTATGCTTTGCATACTATAGGATTAAAAAAAATGAATTTCATGAAGTTCTGACCAAGTTAAGGTGGTCATACATACGTTTTTATATTTTTAAAAGTTGTAATAAAAAATAATAATTAATTATTTACTTGGAAAAAAATTACAAAAAATATGCATCACATCGGGACATGAGTCCTCTATATCCAAAATATTATTAAAAATATTATCATTTTATTGTGGTTAGGGTAGTTAGAAAGACACCTACTTCTTATTTTTTCCTTGAAATTTAAGTACTACTCATTGAAATTTCAAATTTCACCAAATAGATTTTATTTTTAGATAAACCTAGTAGTTTAGAAACCACATTCAATTTTCTACAAATTATATTCTTACATATTTTTGAAATAATATAGATAACTTATTCCAATTTGTACGTCAAGTTTCCTAACTCTATTTTTTTTGAATTTTTTGCCACTTAGGGGCCAATTTTTTCCATGATGATCCTGCACATACCCATATATTTATATATAATTCCTAGTTAGATCGATAGGTGTATGCATTGGGAGCATGGGAGAAAAATGTGAGCATGTTAACAAAAACTCTTAAATGAATGACATACACTAAATAATGATATATTGTAAATCTAGATTATTCATTATTAAGTTTTAGATCTAATGGTAAATATTTTGTTGGCCTGTCTTGTCCTAGAATGTAACCCTATTTTATGAGGGAATTGTATTATGTTTGGAGATGGTAATGGATTTTTAGAGTCTGATAGTGGTCATGTTGTCTTTGGATCCCAGGTGGTGATACTCCTATGAGAAGTTTTCTCTACAAGTATATTGTAATCTTTGTGATTTTTGAATAATATATTGGCTAGTTTTTGGAGTGTGGGGTTTTTCTCCAAAAATAGTTTTCCCCACTAAATCACCATGTTTTGGTATGCATGATATTTATGTCTATTTCTGTTTAATTTTTTGTAACTATTGAGAGATTTGTAAAAGTTGTATATTATTATCCTCTCAAGATTAGTGTAGGAAGTTGTTCTTCCACCGTAGCTTCCTTATAGTAATGCATTCAAGGATAAATCATATCTCTATCTGTTATTATTTTCTAAGAGACAAAATTGTTGAGAATGAAGTGAAGATGGTGTATGTGCCTACAAAGGATCAAGTAGCATAATTCTCACAAAGGCTCCTCCACAAGATACATTTGAGTATCTCTGGAATAAGCTAGGGGTTATTGCCTCTCCTTCTTTCAACTTGATACATAAGTTGGTGAATCTATCTAGGGATCTATTTAGGATACATTCTAGGTCCTTTATTGATGAAGGCTACCTTTTAGGGGGAGTAGGTAGTGGTGTTCTTTCGCTGGTGTAGTCAGGGGGAGCATATCTTGTGCCACTAAGGGGGAGAGAGTAGTATAAAGAGAGTAGTAGAGAGAAATTAAATGAGAGAGAAGTAAGTTTTAGGTGTTGCTTGAAGTGACGAAGTCAAGTGTTTTCCTTTATCATTATTATCAAAGGGTGAGATGATAAGATGTTTAAAAAGTAGAGGTAAAGGGAGAGAGTGAAGTATAAGAGATTCCCTAGTAAGGGGAGTACTTCTTGAGAGTTGGAGATGTAGTGTTTCCTTTTTTGTTGATGGATTTTAGAGTTGGTCAAATCTAGTGTTGTTGGCAATGAAAAAGGCTGAGATTGTTTAAGTTGTTGAATATTTTTTTAGTATGCTATCATTGGCATTGTCATTGATATTAACCTCTAATGTGGTCATGATGAGAAAGAGTTGTGATGTTGAGAACGTGTTGTAGATATTGATGTTGACCTCTAGAGTGGCCATGTTGAGAGGTGTTGTAGTATTGAGTAGGTGTTGCAGATGCAATAGGGTCACTTGGTTTCTAAGCTCTTTTGAGAAAATATACATAGAGAGTGTATACGGTGATAGAGGTGTGTTTTGTGTTGTGCTCCAAATTTCTTCATGCTTGAAGATTCACTTATGTAGTTTGAATGTAATGATCAGTGATGTTGAGAGGTTCTATATCTGAGTGTCAAGTTCTAGAGTTTGCAACAATGGAATGTGTGTTTGATAGTATGTTTCCTATGAAGAAGGTTGTATGGGAGAAATGAAATTTCTTCACATTTCTTAGCATTGAGGTTTCTTGTCTTCTGGATTTAGGAATGTGCTAAGATTTCCTATATCTACCTTCTCTTGGAGCGTTTAGTGTTCAATCACTTCACAAGCTTAGATCCATGAGTTGTGTAATATGGTAGTGTTTCTAGTTGCATAGGATGATGGTATGTTTAGTGGTAGTTGGTTGCAGCAATGGTGCTAAATATTTTGATGGTGTTCAAATATTTGAGGATGTTGTGTATTATTTGTTTGTGGTCTACATGATGTTTCCAAACTTGGAGAAGTGTGAATTGATTGATTGTTAGTGTTAGTGCAGGTTTAGCTAGCCTGTCATGATAGTGTTATTTGTGGAAGTGGTTTATTGTTTATAGAAGCATGGTGTTGCACGTTGATGTAGATTTGGGTCTTGATTGAAACTTGATATGTTCCACCTTCACTTCTTTCAACCATGGAAGTGTTTGATACTAGCCTATTTGTTGGTTGCATGTTTGAGGTGCATACATTTTATTGTGGCCGACCTAAAGAAGTTTTAGGTTGTGGAGGATATATATGCAAGGTCAATTGTTGGAGATGTTGAATATGTAAAGTACGATTCTTATTTGATCAAGTGTGGTGATTTGAGTGCAATATTAAACACCTAAGGCTATTCGATGTAGTGAGAAGAAGGTATCTACATTTAAGAATGCTTGAAGTTGTTGGGGACAGTGAGTCTAAGGTTGTAGATTGTGTAGAGTTATTGTGGTGGATTTTTGTATTTCTCTAAGGTAGTGAACCTACTTGTAACAATATTTTTTATATTCTTCTTTCTTTTGGACAGTAAGTCCTTTAAGCAATGATCCCTTGGAAATGAGCCTTTATTTTCTCTTGGGCAATAAGCCCTTTCGAAAATGAGCCTATTATATTTGATGTTGTTATTCATATATATATATGAGTTAATCCTCACCATATTTTTTCCTTAGATAGGGTTTTCCATGTAAAATAGTGTTCTATTTTGTATGGTTATGTTTGTGTTGTTATTTTAGTTATATGCATTCATTCTAATGCTTCACAAGGATTTTATGTTGAATAAGGTCTTAAAAGTTAATGATGGTTTTATGATTTCAATGAATAACTAATTCACCCCCTCCCAGTTTTACTATGTGTTGAATAACATTTACTAGTTGTCATTGTTTATGTTGATGATATCATTTTTTGTAGCAACTATGATGAGATGTGCAAATTTTTTGCTACTGTAATGCATAAAGAGTTTTACATGTCCATGATAGGAGAATTAAAAACTTCCTTAGTTTACAAGTCAATTAGTTAGATACAAGGATTTTCATTACTCATACTAAGTATGTGAAGGATATTCAAAAAAATACAAGATGGAATATTGTAGGACAATTAGCACACATATGGTCACTGGATGTAAGCTTGAAAAAGACAACAATTCTATTTTAGTAGATCAATAATTATATAGATCTATGATAGGAATTCTAAAATATCTTACAACAACAAGGCTTGATATCATGCAAGTTGTTTGGATGTTTTCTGTATTTCAATTTTCTACTAAGGAGACACATGTCAACACTGTGAAGAAGATTTTCAAATACTTGAAGAGCACATTAGGATATGTTCTATGGAATCTTGTCAATAATCAATTTACTTTAATTGCATACATTGATGCAGATTGGGTTGGTTGTGTGGATGATAGAGAGATAATAAGTGGTAGTGCATTCTTTCTAGGAGATAGATTGGTAGCATGGTTTAGTAAGAAACAAGATTTTGGTTTATTTATCTATAGATGAAGCTAAATATATTGATATTTCATCTTGTTGTACATAGGTTTTATGGTTTAAAAACACTAGAATTGAACCATAGATTTTTGGGTCACTATGGACAACTCTAGCTCTTCTAAAGTTTTACACCTAAAAGAAGAGAGATAGGACCCAAAAATGCATGGGGTTCATTCAATTAATGTAATGTGGAATGTTTCTATTCCTAAATGAACTAAACCAAATGCAATTGACTGATTAAAATGAACTAAAATGAATGCAAAGTATAATGTAAAGCTATGTTTGAAAACACATTGTGTAATGCAATAATGAACTAAATGAATGCAATATGCAGAACAAAAGTAGAAGGGATGAATTTGAGTGCACCTTGATACTTGATGAAGAATCTGGAATGTTTTTGAATGTTGATGAAAATCACTAGTTTTTTACAGTGGGACTCATTCGCCCAGGGTGGCGAATTAGTCCTCTTGGTAAAACAGTGTCGGGAACTGGTTTCTGACAATAGGGATCCAAAATTTGACCAAACACAGATTTTTAGTCCTAAGGTGGGAGTCATTCACCACTGATGGAAAATCAATCCACTCCCAAAATTATAGAAAATCAAAAGACAACTCTGTAACACCATATTTGGAAATGTCTACTTGTCGAGTTGTTGAAGTCAGTTCTACAAGAAATAGAAAAAAAACACTCTTCAAGCTTGAAATACACATTATTTGACTTGAAACACCTACTTGAATTTTCTTTCCACTTTTTAACACATAAATGCTTGATAAATCTGCACACCTAAGTCTGCAAACACACATGCAAGAGGGAAAAATGGTTGAGGGTTAGCAAATAGGGGTTTGCCCTAGTCAAACCCCACTTTTGATAATTAAACCCTTGAAAAGATAATGAAATGTAAAGGAAATGTAATCCAAAAACATGCAAATGCTATTAACTCACCAAATCCTTGATAATGCAAGTCTGAAGTAATGTCAATGGATGTTACAAAGTGCTTGAATGTTGCTTGAATTGATGTTGAAATATGATTGAATGCTTGAATGTGTTAGGAGATTGAATACTTGAGTGAGGAGATGTAAACTGAGGTGAAAAAATCCTATTTATACAATCTTGTGTCGTAGCTTACCATTCATACCTCATAACAAGCCCACATCAAGTGACTTCTAATAAAATCCCAAAAAGAAAATTAAAATAATTTGAATTTGGGGCCAAGGGGGACTCATTCACCACCCATAGCGAATGGGTCCTACCTAGGACCTAAAAACAAATATCAGGAAATAAGTTTCATTTATTGTTGTTTGTTAGGATAATATCCAAAAATACACTTAATTAAAGCATATGAGTGCATAAAGGGATCAATTAAGTCATAAGAAGAGATAAATAGTGAAGTTGTGCCTAGGAAAGTGGGAAATATCATTACAAGAATTTACAACACTTCAAAATAGGACTTGATGTGTCAAAAGGTTATTTTTTAGGTGAATTGTAATAAATATAGTCTATAAGAATGTAGAAATGTCTTACAACACTTGACAACACCTTCACAAGACATCATTATTTGAATTTTAGTACCTAAATATGCATGTTCAAGTCATGTTGCAACAAAAAATCAAAGCAAAACATATCAAATACCATGAAACAAGACCTAAAAGGCCATGAAAATGCCAAGGGGCCATTTTTCTAGGGCACATTTAGCCCCCACTTTAGTGAGAGAATGAACCTGCTCCAAACTCACACTAAAGTAGCCATGAACATCAAGGTGAGAGTTAAAATGCATGTTGGCATATGGCTCTAAGAGATAATTTTTGGCTACTTGTGTTTTCAATGATGGAAACTAGAGTCATCTGTATGATCCACAGTATTATCATTACTCTTACCGACAAAGAACTTGAGTTTTTGTACTCTACCGATAGTAAGTATGAAGAATAGAACATTCGGTTGCACAAGTAAAACTGTGCATGATATCACTCACTGTAACAGATCATTATTTCATAGTGTGGATCCCTAGGGAATATTTCTTAGCAATTACATTATCTTCTAATAAGTTTTGTGGTATTGTATTATGTCAGAGTTGGAGTTACGATATTCGTTAGCATGATTCATGGTTTAATTTCCATTGTGTCCGACATATTTCATATGGTGTATCATGAATCTATGTGGAATATGTATTTCATTACCTCTTATGTTTGGAAATTTATTTTGGGTCCCTACTAAAGTCTATCCAACTTGTGTGGGTTCACTTAACTTCTAAATTAGAGATGTGAGCTGACATAAAGAAAAATATTATATCCTATTGTGAAGTAGACATACTTTGAATTTCTAGTTAGCAGGTATATAAAGGAGATCGATAATTAATTTCAATATAGATATGAAAGTGTGTATGCGAGTGTATGAAAAAGAATATGTATGCATCAGAGGAGGAGTGAAAAAGAGCAGATCAGTTTTTGTATGTTGAGAAATGCAGTGCAGAAGCAGAGCATAGCAGAAGTGTGGTCTGGTTAAGAGATCGAAAATCTAATATTGATCTTCATTGGAACTAAATCCAAGAATTTTTTGATGCTATATTCTTAGTTCAAGTTTTGTTGTAAACTTTATTATATTTTTGGGCAGTGACCCTTTTTCTTTTGAGCAGTGAGCTCTAGGAAGTGTGCCTGAATGCAAGTGTATTCCCCTCTTTTATTTTCATTTAACAAAATAAACAATATGAATTAATCTCCATCGTGGTTTTTTCCTTAACAGGCTTTCCATGTAAAAATATATGGTGTTATGGTGTTCATTAATGTGCCTGAATGCTTTAATTTTTTATATGATAAATGAAGTTCTATTATTGTCGTTGATAGTGTTAGATCTGTTTTGAAAGTATAAATCATTGAACATTGATTCACGACCCCTCTCAGTGTTCCCAGTGTCCAACAATTGGTATCAGAGCTCTAGTTCCTCTTTAGAAGTTTAATAGCTTGAGGTGAATCTTGAATCTCAATGGATGTTGGTGGTATTCCACAATAGCTTATGGTGGCACTCAATGATCTTGATTAATCTAAAGTAGAGGTCATGAAACTGAACGCAAATATTCCAGATGCTGAAAAATTCATTCAATCTCTAAAGGATAAGATAAATGGGTCAAGGGAAAAGAGGAAAGAGTTGCGTGATCAATTGAAGCAAAAATAAAGCAAAGGTATAGATGATGTCCATCTAAATCAAACCCTAAAATAAATAGCAGAAGAATGTGAAAATATATCCAAAGACAATGCAACTCTTAAAATTGAGATGGAATCTGTGACAATGAATTTTATCAAAGAGATCGAACAAAGAAAGAAGAAAGAGGATAATCTTTCCTAGTCTCTGAAAGAAAAATATGAAGAATGTAGTAGAATTAACAATAGAACCATTCAGTTGGAGGTAGAACTGCAACAGGCCAGAAACTATGAACATGAGATAGAAAGATAGATATTTAATCTTGGAAATGGGCTTTCTATTGCAAATGAATTCAAGGAGAAATTCAGGGTAAGTTCTGCTAAGCTTGATAAGATAACCAAAATTTGAAAGAATACGAATGACAAGCGAGGTCTTGGCTATTAGAAGGGTGAAATCTCAAAGGAAGAAAACATCTGGTAAGGCAACCCAATGCTCAAAGATTTAATGGATATTCCTTTTCTTGTAATAATTTTTTCCATATGGCTTCTCAGTGTAGAAGGATAAATCCTAGTACTTTGTCATTCTCTGGTCAATGCTTTAAATGCAAGAAGTTTGGTCATAAGGCATTAGAATGTAGAAGCATGCCTATCAATACAAGTAACATTAAATGCTATACCTATGGAATATTTGGACATGTTTCTAATCAATGCAAGTCAGGAGGAAATAAGAGGAATGGCTGGTATAGACATAAAGGTCCAGTATGTTTCAATTGCAAAAATTTTGGACACCTTGCAAAACTCTATAGGAATAGAAACATGAATAAAAGAGGTCTGGTCTATCAAGGAATAAATTCACAAGAAGAAAATAAAGGAAAAGAAAAATATTATATGGGAGAGATAAGATATTAGATGAAGAAAACATGGGTGAAGAAAAGTGAATCTGATGAAGGAAACAAGGTTGTACCAGAAGTTCCCTTCGGTAGCTCTTCCAACAATTAATATCAGGCTAGTGGCCTAGGGGGAGTTTTCATGAAGATCTCCTATCCCCTTGTATATAATCAGCTCCATATTGTTGGATGTCATCAGTCGTTGTGTTATTCATTAATGAAAATTTTAAGCAATCACATGTTGAATCGATTGAAATGGTATAGGTCAGAAGTTGAATTCTTTGCTTGTTGTCTGAGTTTGCAAAGTGACTAGAACTTCTAGAGAAATGCATTTAATATGGCAAAAAGTAAAGTGGGTGAAGTTATAAAAGGGACATTTGGAACCCTAATTCATCACCGTTCATTGAAGGAAAATAGTTTGAGAGCATTTTTTGCAAATTTTGAAGGTGCAAAAGGTGATCCTTGTAGCAAATTTCTAGGTATTTAAGTTGATCATTAATTTCATATCTATTTTCATGATCGGTAGAACTCTGTTTGGGGTGAATCATGAAGAAAATCAAAGGAACCATAACTCTAGATGAGTATAGTAGTCAAAAGATTAAGGATGAAAGGAATTTGTTGTCGCTCGCCAATTTTAGGAGTCTTGAAGGATCTAAGCATAAAAGTTTGGATATATGGAACAAATATCATCATTTCGTCAATTCTAAAGTAACTTGGTTTGTTCTGAACAAATTGGATGGTGATATCCTCACTCTTGAAAAACCTTATCAACTTACTAAGGATGTGATTAGAAATCTAACGGGCTTAAGCAATGTTCATGATTTACCAAAGAAGAAGTCGATTCACAATGTTGAGGTCGAAGCCCTAACTAGAATTAGGGGAGATTAGAGGGCTCTGATAATTGAATTAATTAAAAATCCTTTGACAAGGTATGTGGAACATGGAATCTCATATAAAATATTCTTCAGAAATGGAGAAGGATCAATCTTGGTAGGTGTTGCATATATCGCTCATAAAATGATAATTGAAAATAAAGATTTCAACCTATGCAGTCCGGTAAAGGATTGACTAATGGAAAATGTTCAATTAAAAAGGGATATTGACTACCCTTTTAGGTTTGGAACTCTGGTAATATACATTATGATGTATTTTCTAAACTGTTTTCTTGTGAAAGAAAATGTAGTATGGAGAGAAAATATGCCAGTTTGTAAGCAAATCTTCAATCATTATAATTCTTTTGAGAATTCTAAACAAGTGTATGAAAGATTTTTTAGAAAGGTGTTAGAAAGGTTTGGGGAAAGCGTTATCCTTGTCCTAGTAAAGATAACAGAAGGAGGGTCATTCTCTAGCAAGGATAAGAACAACAAGAAGAGAGGAAGTGATATGGGTGATGTCACTCCATTGGTACCCAAGTCAACAAAGATTGAAGAAAAGGGGAAACGTCAATTAGTTGTGGATGTGGAAGATGAAGTTTTTGAATATCATACTTTGAAAAACCAACTAAAACTAGTTGAACTTGTTGTGGAAATTATAGAAGTCAGTGATGAAGAAGGTGCTCTAATCAAATCAAAGGTAGTGCAAATCATTCAGGATAAGGGTGGTATGCAAAATGTATAAGATATATGGTTGAATAGACCATCCTATGAGCAAGACTTCATTGAGGACACTCTAGGAAGATATTTTGTTGATAATAAAATTGAGTTGGAGAGTCTAAAGGATGTTCTCCCAAAAGAACTAATTGACTGTGTCAAGGAAGCTATGGAATTTGTACCACTAGATAGAAAAGAGGAGATAATTTCTCATTTAAAGATGCAGTATAGGCTATCTCTTTCCAGTCTGAAGAAGAAAATGAATGAGCTAAGACAGTGTATTTATTTGGGCAATAAGGTACTCAATTACTGTCTAAGGTGGCCTCATGTGGTAGGCAAGTACAAGGACAAGTTGCAGGAAATTATGGATGAGCTTGTCCAAATTGGTAAGGATTACAATATGTATTTGGATATGGATGAAGATGTCAAGAAGAAGGTTCATGCTTTGCAACATGAGCATAAAAAGGTCCACTATGCTAGGAATACTCTTATTGATACCTTTTGGAAAGTAAAAGACCTAACTAAAGGGAGATTAGAGCAAATGATTAAAGTGCTCAATTCAGGAGAAAAGCTAGAAGTTGCAATCACCATTCCCGAGTCGCTTGTTCAGATCATCAATAGAACATCATAAAGTAACAGATTGATCATTTCCATTGGGATCGCAGTAGATTCCTGGAAGAAATTCCTTCTAGAAATAAAAGCTAGGTATAATATAATTTTCTGAACTCTTGCTACAATTGTCAAATTTTGATCAAATTTTTGCATCATCAGTTGGGGAGAGAATGGAGTAAAAGTAAGTGCAAAGGGGAGAGAATAAGAAGGGAAAAGTAGAGTGGATATAACAGAGATTTTTCATTGATGTCAAAGTGGGAGAGAATGAGTGAAAAGTTTCCCGGATATCCATAGGGGGAGCAGTAATTTTGTTTTTGGTTTTGACACTTAGTCAATTTTTCACTAAGTGTTGCCATCAATGCCAAAGGGGGAGATTGTTGGCATATGGCTCGAAGAGATCATTTTTGGCTACTTGTGTTGTCATTGATGGAAAATAGAATCATCAATATGATCCGCAGTATTATCATTACTCTTATCATCAAAAAAATTGAGTTTTTGTACTCTACTGGTAGTAAGTATGAAGAACAGGACATCTGGTTGCATAAGTGAAACTACGCATGATATCGCTCACTATATCGGATCAGTTCAAAGAAGGAATTTGTTCCTTCAACTAAAGGAAATAAGAAGGGTAAAGAGAGGAAAGTAGCTACAATGAAGAAAGAGGAAGGCGAAAAGCCTACTTGTTCACATTGTTAGAAGAAAGGGCACAAAGATGCAAAGTGTTGGAAATTACATCCAAAATTGAAACCAGAGTGGTTTAAGGATTTTCCAGGAAAGTAGGTCACAAATATCATTTAGCATCTTGGGTCAAATTCTAATGATGAAACAAAGATAACAATTGTGGGTTTGAAAGGTAAAGCTATTATTGGTAATGATTATGCTGCTGATGTTCCATGTGCTTCTACTTCTAAAAGTCATGTTGTTCTTGAAGATAGAAAAAGATGTGAATTGTTTCATATAAGAGTGATTTCTAACAACACTAAGATTGATACATTGATAAATAGTGGGTCCCAAGTTAATCTAATTTCAGAAGTCTAAGTTGTTAAACAATTGGGATTGAAGAAAAAGCCACATAAGAAACCTTATCCATTAGGTTGGGAGTGCAATGATAACAAATTGCGGGTAACTAAGCAATGCAATTTAAGATTTGTAATAACAACTAAGTTTATAGATGAGGTTGAATTTGATGTGGTTCCACTTGATATTTGTGGGATTGTGTTGGGTAGCCCATACTTATATGATAGAAAATAAATCTTCTATAGGGAACATAATCAATATCACTTGTTTAAGGAAGGAATTGGATACATTGTGCATTCTCATCCAATTAAGACTCATAACTCTTTTGTGACAATGTGAAAATTGAAAAGGGTAGTCAATGCAAGAAATAATTATGAAAGACAAGCATGGTGTTGGTACATTCTTTTTCTTGTCTAATTCTAAGGTTGTTCCAATTATGAAAGACAAGCATGGTGTTAATACATTATTTTTCTTGTCTGAAAATCTATTTTTGTTATTCAGCCTTCTACTTTTTAGCAGTGTATGGTTGGTAACAACATTGAATATGGATGTGTATATGGCTAATTTACTTAACAATATCAATGCAGTTTTGATTTTTGTTATGATGAGTCAAATGCATAGGTTCCAAAAAGGAAGGACAAAAGATACTGGACAAGTGATGCAAAATTTCCCTCACTTTAATTGTATGTAAAAATAGACTTTTCATGGTCCAAAAGCATCTCAATGGGGAGTCCAATGATCTAGGAGGATCCAAAAACCAAAAAAAATTAACAGTCTTAGAATTCGAAGAAGCCAACATCATTGGAAAGATCTCACTGACACGATCCCGACAAAACTTGAATTATGTCAAAAGGAGATCATAAGTGTAAGTTATGCTCGGTCAAAGGTTTAGTCAAGCCAAGTACTAGAGGCCATTAGGAAGGAAAAAAATTGATCATCGCCAAAATCTTCAAAAATAGGATCACGTCAAAGTGCTCATTGAGATGATTTCAACAACGTTCATTTCATCGAAATATGAGATCGTACATGCAAGATACGGTGGGTCAAAGTTTTCAGTTGACCAAGGGTATTGATGATGATGTCAGCAAGGTGATATGTCTACATAGTCAGTAGGTTTAGATGACGTGGACCAATCAGAGGCTGACATGTGTTAGTCTATATAGTGTTGTGGTAGGTTGTGTGGCAAGTGACATGGCAGTTCGTACAACTTTGATGGCAAGTGACATGGCTCTATCAACGAATAGTGAGGTGAAACATGGCCTAATCAAATGGTGCCAAGTGGCACCTCGTCAATGTGCTCCTTTGGTCAATGGTCAATAGATTTAGTTTGATATTTTTAATAAAAAAATATGTGCATGTTGGGGGGGAGTTGAACTTGTGACCCCCACCTCCTATTCTCTTGGTGCTACCGTTACAGCACAAAGTTGGCGCTTAACTATAATAAGGTTCTAAGTTGTTTTAATGTGTTATTTTGGGAGTTTGTTAAATAAAAACAAGAGTGGCAGGGTTGGAACTTGTAACCCCTTGGCCGCAAAAGGATAGGGTCATCGTTACACCATAATGTAGTTTAAATATATACATGGAAAATTTTCTACTTAAACATTATATAAGCCTAAATATTTTTAATATAACCATTTTATTGTTAAAACAACCCTTTAAATTGAATAAGGAAAAATAGAAAATGACAAAGGGGTTTGGGAACGACCCCTAAACTTTTAAATGGGGTTAATTGATGGTTTTTATTGTTAAGCCTTATTATGGGCTCATTTTATGTATAAAAGGAGGGGTGAGAGTGTAAGGGATATGTAGTCTTTATGTTTTTTTGGAGAGATAATTCCAATGTATGAATTCGTTGGAGGAGAATTTACAAGGTGTTTTTATACACAAAAAATTGTAAAATTGAGAGTGAGAGATTGTGAGGATTTTTTATGCAGGTTTTGGAAGCTTGATATTGTAAAAAGGATTTTGCTTGGCGATATCAATAAAGTGGTCCAATATTGAGAAGCAGATCAAAAACGTAGCTCAAATTGAGTGAACTCTATTATCAAGAGTGATCTCTCTATTTCTTATCTATCTTATAATTCTTTAATTTGAGTTTCCTTTTTACGATAATTAATTAATCAGTTTATGTCTCTTGAATCTGGATAAAGTATAAGTGAACTCTTTTTGTTGTAATTTCAATGGTTGAGATTCATAACCATGTAATTCTATTGGATTAGGGTAAAATCTATAGTTGAGAGTAAACTAAAAATTATCTATAGCTCTTTAATTTTAGATCACCGCCGCACTACCGCTCGACAATTGAGACAGTCCTGTGGTATGGCGGCAACCACTCTACCACTCCTTAGCAAGAAGATGCCCGTGCTATAGAGGTACAGGCATAAACTTAACACTTAAAAATTCTTTGTTTCTTGGTGATAGAACCAAGGTTAGACTAGTGAGTTTGAGACACATATTCTCAATAGTATGAAGTAAGAAGGATGCACTAAGAACCAAGAAAAAGGAAAATGAAAAATAATAATGCCAATGTATGCCCCCACTTTAAAGGAATTGCTACACACCATACTATGAGAAATTAAATTAAAGTAGCAAATGAAAAATGCTAACATGAAAGAAGACATGAGAGCTAACTTGGAAAGTCCAATGCCAAGTCATATGTTTCTGAGTAAAGCTGCATCATGTAACGGTAGAAAAAGAGAGAGAGAGGGGTTGCCCCCAAAATGAAAACACCAAACACATAAGGGATCTATGGATTTTGGTTCAGTATGTTCTTTACTACAATATTTCTAAAACCTTGGAACTATCATCATCCCCCAAATACAAATAGAACTAGAAGAATGACACAAAGAGAGAAAAAACAAAGAAAAATATTTTGGGTCAACATGGAAGAGACATAGGGTGTCTTGACACCTTGTGTCATCCTGAAAAGGAAAACAAAAGACAAATGAAAAAGAAAATGTGAAATAAAAAGGATTTTTTTTTTTGGGTCAACATGAAGGAGACATGAATTTCTCAATGCCTTGCATCATCCCCAAAAGGAAAATGCAATAAAAAGATAAAGATGAAATGAAAATGCTAAGAAAAATAAAGCCTTTTGCGTCAACATGAAGGAGACATGAATCTCTCGATGCCTTGTGTCAGCCCCAAAAAGAAAACACAAGAAAAAGATTAAAAAAAAAAGAAAAAGTGATGCAAGAAATAGAAAAGAATGAAGATACAAATTGAGGAATGTCACAAAGAGAGAGAGCATTAAACAAAACATCATGCGAGATCACATCACACACATGTAATCACACAAAAGAAAAAGGAAAATGAAAAATGCAAAGGTCTAGTAAGCAAAATGTGAGTCAACCTATGAGCAAGTCATCCACCTCCCAATAATGTTGTGTGTATGCCAAGGGTGGGTAACTAGCCAAAGGGACAAGGGAAAGTGTCAAACTAGGAGAAGCACTAGGTTCAACACTCTTTATAATAGGATATTTTTTCGTTTAAGCTCATGGAAGAGGAAAACAATGTGTTCAATTCATTATGCAGCTCTTCTCTTCGTCGATTTTGCAAGTATCATCATTGTCATCCAGGTTAACCATAAGAGGTGGTCAAATGATAATCTCCATTAGAGAGTTGAACTCTTGTTGTGGCTTTTGTATTGGGTTGTTTTGTTTTGAGTGGGAAGGGAGGTCATCATGGATTGCTTCAGTCAAGTTTGGATCTTTATTTTCTTTGTTTAATTCTTCATGTAGCTTGTGAGCAAGGGCATGACGTCTATGCCTACACTCTCTAGTACCTCTATTTCTTTTGGTTCAATTTTCCAGTTGCATTTTCATAGGAGCAGGTTGATCAACTAGAGGTTCCTTGTCTTCCCTAAGGGGAGGAATGGAGGGAACCATAGTAGGTTGTTCAACCACTTTCTCTTCTTCTTTGTAAACATTTTTTATCCTAGGAGGTGTTACAGGGTTGTTTTCATTGTCTCTTGGTTGTTTATAGGATGTCGGTGAAGTTTCTATTGTTGGTTTGTCTTGGTTGTTTGCTTATTTTTCAAGTTGAAGCATGGTTTCATCTAGGATGGGAGGTTCAGAGGTGGGTGGGGACATGTTTCAAAGAGATGATTTTTCTATCTTCTTTGCCTTTAACTTTAGATAAGACAAGAAAAAGAAGGACCTTCCCTTGGCTTGATAGCTTTCATGGGCTCAGGCCAAAAGGTATCTAGAGAAAAGTTTCCTTAGATGACAAGGGGTTAAAGCCACTATGGTGAATAGTGAATACCTCATTGTTAACGGAAAAATTTAAGCATTTATACACAACTAAAGGGATAGCTTTCATGGAGTGAAGCCATGGGTGGCCTAGCTTCGGACAAAATTGGTCTGACTACAGGATGATGGAGAATGTGACATCTAATATTCTTAGTCCTAATTGCAATGGTAGGGTGATCAATCCTATTGTAGAGCACACAAATCCATTGTGTCTCTTGATCCATGCTTTCAGTCTATCATATTCATCTTAATAGATTTCATGCAAAAGTATGAATTCCTTGGTGATCACATTCTCTCGATAGGCAAGATCTATTAGTATCCCATTAGTGGGCTTGTCATAGATATAGCTGGCTACGTAGAGAGGACCATCGAGTAAATATTTAAGTATATCCTTAGAATAGAAAAAAATGTCAAGAGAATTCTTAGGTCGGCCCTTATGAGGGATGAAATCTATCGCCCCTATCATTTCATCCACAAGATTGATATTGATAGAATTATTTAAAATAGAAGCATTGTTTTCATCATTTGTATGGACATTCATCACATCATTCTTTGTAGTTTCGTTGGCTTTGAGAAATGAAATATTTTGTTTGGGAATTAGGTTGGTAAAAATTTGTAAATTTTTGTTTGGAGGGGCAATAGACTTATTGCCTTGAATGCTAACACCTCAAATGGATAAATGGCTAGAATCAATGAGGTCTTGTACAAGATATTTAAGACGCTTGTAATGTTCTACGTCATGTCCATTTTTTTGGTGATAGTGGAAATAAGCATTGGATTTCAAGCTTAGGGATAAAAGATTATTAGGGTAGAGGGTTTTGATGGGTGGCAAGGTGATCATTTATTGTTCTAGCAGTTTGAACATTGTGTTATGAAGGGTATCAGGTAAGGGAGTGAATTATTTTTTTGGATCACCATAACTAAAGGGTGGTAAGGCTTTGACAACAACTATTTGGTTGTTGAAATTTTGAGTTGGTTGCTGAGGGGGATTTAATTGAAAAAACCATTTCTTTTTTTCTAAAAGGTTGGGATTTTTATTGGTTTACGGGTTCAGATCTTTCAGTTAGGCTAGAAGTGGAGTTTATATCTCAACTACTAACCGAATTTTGATAATTGTAGAGGGAAGTGCACAGGTGCATGAAGGATAGGAATTTCATCATGGTCACATTTTCTTGAATCTTAGTTTGCAAGTTTTCTATAAAAATATTTTGAAGGTGTGGGTTGGGGACCTTGACATCGATCTAGGAATAGAGCGATTAATAGCGTGAGATAAAATCAGTTATCTTTCTTCCTCTTTTTGCTTGCATCTCATCAAATCAGCCAAGGTCATCATGGGAGTATTATGCACTTGGAAATGGTTTACAAATGCATCAGCAAGTTTATTGAATGAAAAAATTGAACTGGTCAATAGAAAAGAAAACCATTCCAAGGAGATATCTTTCACTAACCTATGAAAATGTGTTACCAATAGTTTATCGTCAAGGAAAAATTCACTACATAAAGTAATGTATGCATTAACACGGTTAGAAGGATCTTCTTTCCCTCTATATTTCTTGAATCTAGGCACCTCTATACCTTGTGGCATCATTGTTTGCAATTTCTCTAAGGATAATGGATTTCTTTTAACATAATATGTAGGTGGACCATTTTGGTTTTGGTTGATGGTAGAAATTTTCTTTGGAAGGGATGAAATAGTTTAGAATAGTTGTGTTATGAAAGGGTCATTGTTTCTCTTATGAGATGGAAGTGAAAGTGGTGGAGTGTATGTGTTTGTAGGAAAATTAAATGGAATGCTTATAGATGGTAAGGTAGGAGATATAACTTGTGATGCAACATAGGAAATAGGGATGCTAGTAGGAATATCTAGTGAAGGAATTACATCACTAACTTGATGCATTGTTGTTGTGACTTGGGGAGTGGTATAGGTAGGGATTCAAGCTATGGTTGTAGGAGGGGTAATTTGAGTTCCTCCTTGGCTTGTAACATTGCTTGTTGGTAAAGGACAACTAGTGGTTGCAGGAAGGTGCTTTCCAAAGATTTGCAGTATGTTTTTCACAAGCTCAAGGCCATCTTCACTTTCAATCATGTGATGAATGCTTTCTATTGTAGGAATTGTAGTTGTTGAAATTTTTTCAATTCTTATTTGATTTTGTTAGTTTACTAGATCCTCATGAATGTGAATTATGTTTTCTTGTAGGATGCTATCATTACTTATTTCAACTTGCATACAATTTGAAGGTAAAGAGTTGCTAGGGGTGTTATCCATTCCTAGTGTACTAGTATCAATACTAGGAGTGGAAGCTCTAGATACCCCAAGATCCACAACGATTGTGTTATCGCAGGATGACATCAGTCTCGAACTTCTTCTCACCAAGGTATTAGAAATAGGACACCAAACACCCATGCAAAAGCTACTAAATGCAGGGTGAATGCAAATGCAATGCAAGCTAACAAGAATGAAATGCTTATAATCTTAAATTTTGGAAAGTAAAAGTGAAATTTAGAAATAGCAAGCAAAAACTTAGAAACTGAATTGTAAATGCTAGAAAATGCAGTGAAAAATATGCAATGGGACTGATTCTCCCAAGGTGGAAAATGAGTCTAGGTACTAATGTTTTCTTAAATTTTCAAAAATTTTGAATTGAATTTTATGCTTTTTATATTTTTTGATGCAAATCTAAGATGCAAATGCAGAATTTTATTGTTTTTCAATGAAATTAAGTGCAATAATGCAAGCTAAATGAGCTTTTCACTAATACAAATTTTGAAACCCTAGAATGCAAAGTAAACAATGAAAAACCTAATGCAATGTTAATGCAAACTAAATCTAGAATGAAAATGCACTCTGAATTAGAAATATGATGCTCTATATGTAGGTTCACCTAAATGAAATGGTGAAAATAGGTGGAGGCTTTATTTTGCTTCTACAGTTTTAGACCTAAAATGAGAAAGACCAAATTTTCAACCTTTCAGTCAACAAAAAACCCTTGAGATTTCAATACAATGGAGATTGAAATCTGACAAAGGGAAGGTTCTAGGGATTGAATGATAAATAATGAGGGGTTCACTACCAAGTGTAAACTTGGAAAATAAAATGTTTTGATACACAATGTCATGCAAATAAATGCTAAATGACTTAGAAAGATAAGCAAATTGTAATGAAAAGCTATGAAACTGGAAATGCGCACATGGGAAACTGAAGGGGGCACAACGAAGGTATGGAATCCTACAAGAAATTTTGTTGAAGTTAATTGGGACTCATATGCTAGGTTGGGTGAATTAGTCCAGTTTTCTGAAAACTCAATAGGAGCAGGTTTCAACCAAAAGGGTATCTAGATCTGCAAAAATCTTGTTTAGGCCTATATAGTGGGACACATTCACCCATAGTGGTGAACCAGTCCACTTTTGCTTTTCTAGAAATTCTAAATTGGATTCTGGGCCTCTCAGTTTGATTTTTTCTTCTTGACTGGTTTTTGGATCTGAAATTGCAAAATACCACCTACAGGTCTTCTCCAAGCTTCTCCTAGGCTTGATGACAACTTTGACAACTTTTAGGAACTTGAAAACTTCTCTCCAAGTTTTCTTCTTGATAAATCTACAACCTATCCCTACAAATCCTACATAGGAAGAGAGAAAAATGTGTGGGGTTAGTGAATAGGGTTTTCCTTGGTCAAACACCTTGTTGGTAATTAAATATTGAAATAGAATGAAATGTGGAAAGAGAATGATGAATGAAAAAGTAGAAATGTTGCAACTCACCAAAGCCTTGCAACAAGATGCTACAAATGTGTAAGTGATGGCTCTAATGGATTTAAACTTTGAATCTTGCTTGATGTTGATACATCTTGAATGTAATGCTTGCTTGAATCACAAATCCCTACACCACAATTGTTAGCTCTAAAACAACATAACACAAATAATATTTGACATGATGAAAGACACTTGAAGAATGCTGTAGAATGCTTGATAATATGCCCTTGAAATGCCTTGAATTCTCTTGTGAATATTCAAATTCTCTTATAAAATCAAACTTGCTATAAGGATGAATACTTGAATGCTTGGGATGAAAATGAGTGAAAGAACCTTTCATTTATACTTAATTATGCAAGAATTTTTGAAATTATGACACTACAAGCCGACATCAAATCTAGAAGAATAAAATCCTTCAAAAAATTTTATTTAAATTTGAATTTTGGTCACAAGGGACTCATTTGTGCAAGGTGGTGAATGAGTTCCATTACACATAATGTATGGCATGAAAAATCAAAAGTGTCTAGAAATGTGTGAAACTAGTATCGGGGCTAAAAAGACCTAGGTGAGAATCATTCGCCCATGGTGGTGAATGACTCCCAGACACTAAATTTGGGCCACACAAGCTAGGAAAACCTAGATTATGATTGGTTACTAGGTATGTGCAAGATCATCATGGAAAAAATAGGCCCTTAAGTGGCAAAAAATTTAGAAAAATCAGAGTTAGGCAATTTGACATCAAAATTTGAATAATTTATCTATATTATTTCAAAAATATGTAAGAATGGAATCTATAGAAAATTGAATTTAGTTTCTAAACTACTAGGTGTATTTTTTTGGAAAAAAGAAAAACTATTTGGTAAAAATTTGAAATTTCAATGCAGTAGTACTTAAATTTCAGGGAAAAAATAAGGTGTATGCCCGACCACCCTAACCACAATAAAATGATAATTAATTTTTATAATATTTTAGATATAAAGTAGAGGGACTCATGTCACGAGGTGATGCATATTTTTTGTAATTTTTTCCAATTAAATAATTAATTATGAAATTTTTTATTACAAATTTTAATAAATATAAAAACATATGTGACCACTAACTTTGTCAAAAAATCATGAAATTCATTTTTTTTTATTCCTATAGTATGCAAAAGCATAGAATGTGACAAATGTTTAGAATCAAAAAATGTGATATTGTTTGAACTTAGCTATAGATGTTTTTCAATGAGCCTATCAACCAGGACTTGAGTCATAATTCAAATAGAAAATGAATAATAATTATTTATTAAATTCAAAGTAAAGCATAATTTATATTGGTGGAAATATGATAATCTCCTCTAAAAACCCTTTTCATTTCATTTATTTTGGGTAAAAGGAAGTCATTAGCCACATACCCTATACATACCCATCATATTGCCACTTTTTGGTCCATCATGATCCTACACATACCCTACTAGTTGGTGTCAATATTATCCTCAAAAACACGCAATAAATGAGGCTTATGGATGTAAAATGGGGCCAATTAAAGCATAAAAAAGCCCAATTATTAATGACAAGCCTAGAGGAATGTGAAAGTGTGTCACAACACTTTACAACACTCCAAATAACATAAGGTTAAAATTAATTATGATTAAAATTATATTTAGGTTGATAAAACCCTAGAAAAGTGTGAAAGTGTGTTACAACACTTCACAATAATTTTACAACATTAACTTCCATTATTTCACAAGGGCTCAACACCTAATGTGAATGTGTTATCCACATTACAACACTAAATCATTGCAACATTAAGCCAAAATCCACAAGGAGGGCCCAAACAAGTGTGAAAATGCAAAGGGATACATTTTACTACACTACAACATCCTTGCCACTTCCATATCCTTTGTTATCATCTTATCATGCATTTCCGTGATTTCTCGAACATTCTAAATCAACACCACATTGTTCTTTTTTTTTTTGGTTCAAGTACATACAGTCAACTTAGTCCTAAAATCAACAACCTTCTTACCAATTTCAGTGTCCTCACCACCAGCCTTCTTTTCTAGATCATTGAACATGGATTTAATAGTCCATTCTCTAGATTTTTCATTCAAAAACACTAAACCTTCAATAGAGGTCTCAAGAAGCTCCTTACTGAGGTTAACCAGAGCATTGATATCTTTACGCATCTACAAGGAGTTCCTTTCCAAAGAGGAAAGCCTTGGAACATGGTCTCTTTTCAAATTACGAACATCCTCCACCATTAAGATGAGATTAGAATTTGGTGACCTAACCATACTAAAAATAGAGTCCTTCTCCCTTAAACTTCTTAGGGTACAGATGTTGCAAAGAGCTATCATATCATACTTACGATGAAGGTCCTAGACCTCTAGAAAAATCCACATGATTAGATTGAAAAAGACATCAACCCATTACTTTGCGAACCCTGAGGCTTGGGTAAAGTCCATTGAACCCCAATACAAACACCTCCCTAGATGGGAGCTCATCAGAGGGCCTTCTTTCTAGAAACCATCAGGAATAACAACCTATTCTTTTCCTTTTTCTTTAGAGACAAATGTTACAGGAGATTCATCCAAATCAACAAAATTATTCACCTTCCCAATAGTTGGGACCCCCTCATCCCCATCATAGTCCAGAATATTCTTCTCATTAACATTTTACACTACCTCACAAACCTTATTAACCCCAATTTCCTCAAGAAAATTTTCCACCACATCATAGGAACTCATTGACCCCTACTTCAAAGTTTTACTTCTACTTCCTTTATCCTCGAAAACCACCTCTTCACAAGAAACCTGAATTTTACATTTTGCACGTGTGGAAGAGGCCTTAGCCTTTTTCATAGAGCTTTTATTAACCTCAGCAGATGGGGTATAATCCATGTCCATATGGTAGCCATCCGACCATGATGAAGATTCATCCTCCATTTTTGTTTCAACATCATCTTCCTCCTCCTTCGATGGAATTTCCCGATTATCTTATCCTTCAACTTTTCGGGCTTACCAAAAACAAGGGACACAATGAAAAATATAGCTTTTATATGCTCCACAATCAACAACATCAAACCCTCATGTAAATTTTAATTTGGGATTATTTCTAAAATTGGAAATCTCATTCTGCAAAGACAAAAGAAGATAGAAAGGGAACGAGACCATCTTACCATGGAAGAAGTAATTTAGCAACACAAAATGGTTCCCATAAAGATTCGTTTACCTCCCGTACATGGTAAAGTATAGCATAATAAACATGACCACCTCACTCCAAATAGGCTTAATTTTGGTGCATTCAAAACCACCATAGTAGAGTCTAACCATTTTTTCCTTCTCCTTATCCCTTAGGAAGTTCATTCTTGCCTCCCTCAACATGAATTTTTCTTTGAATAATTTCCTCCCCTAAGTCAACAACCCTTCAACTTACAATATAAAATACTCATTTATAGTGATGTACATACCAAAAATACTAAGCACCTGGGTGTGCCACACTTCCATAAACTCCCGTGAAACATTTAACTCAAACACGTGCAATTTCTCCACGAAGGGAGTAACTCCTTTCTTTAAAATCCTCTACACATCACCATTTTCTTTGATCTCAACAAACAAGAAGGGGTTTGTCCTACATCTATCACCCCCCATCTTCAACAATACTAAGCACTTCATAGGAAAGAAACCCCATAGGTCACAAATGTAAATTAGCAAAAATGATCAGGATAAAATTACACCTAGAAAGCGTGTGGACCTACCTTTCGAGGTATAGAAAAGGATGATGGCTATACCCCTCTTGAAGATACAACTCATCCTCCCATTATTTCCAATGATAGTCATAGCCCTCATGTGTCTAATCAGCATCAGATGATAATTATTAACTCACCATCCCTTGAAATCATGAAAAAATGAACCCCTCCAAAAGAATAGATTCTATCATTATTAAGCAAGGATATAAGCTCCACTAGAAGGTTATCATTATTCTCATATGACCTAGCCGAAGAAACACCAAGATTAACTAAAAAATCTATACACCATTAGCCTCATGAAAGGCATGGGAAATATAAACTTTTTCAAAGTCATTCGACATAGAGAGAGCATCAACGATAAATCTTTTTATAGACCAAGGAGGGGAGAGCTTCCTAAGGAAATCGATAATGTTCAAAGAGTCTCCTTCTACCCAAAGTTTGGAAACCTCCTTCTCCCTAGAAAATTTTAAACTGTGATAGAATATTGCACTTGAATTTTGAAATGTTGTAAACTAATCAAATGTGTATTTATTAACATTTTTTATCTTTCTATTTCTTTTAAATTAAAAAAAAATGAATATAATTTTTATAAATTAACACTATAATTTTTTTGTTGATAAAATATTGAAAAGTGAAGTTACATAAGACGCCAATCTTTATTTAGTAAATTTTATTTTTTCCCTTCAATTTTTTTGTATTGTACTTATAGCTTGACAATTTAGTGCATGGATATATTTATTTCTAATTTTAATAAATATATTCTTAAATAAATATTAAAATGTGTGTTTATTAAAACACAATTGTTTCCATCAAAATCAAATTTCATATTAACTATTTATCTCAATAGAAAAAAAATATAGCATCTTTATATAGACTCTTTTATTTGGTATATCATATTTTTTAAAAAAATTATTAAGTTTTAGTATTTTTCTTGACATGGTAATGCACCTATTTTTCTTGTTGATAACATACTTTTAATAAAAATAAAATATAAAATATAAATAATAAATAAACTATCAGAATATCTATTTTTGAAAACAACACAAGTATGAATCTACAAAAGGGTATTTTATATTTAAAAAAAATAATATTTACGTGAGTGGTAGTTGTTAAAAAATCAAGTTTTTCAAATAATTTTATTTACTTGGTAAATTAGCATCAAATTGGTACTTCATATGTATTTAGCCAACAATTTTAGTTGGAAAAGTTGTGGACATATTTAACTTAGCTACAATGAATCTTACTAGATCATATGTTTGACCAAAATAAATTTTTAGTTAGAAATACTTAAATTGACTTGTGCTAATAAGTTGGCTGAAAGTTTGACATAGCTTTGTAATTTTACCCTTTAGTTACTTTTTTATATTTTATTTTTTTCTTTCTAAGAGAATGTGATCAACAAAAAATTATATTTTTTATGTTCTTGCGAAGAAAAATACTAAATTTTGTTAAAAGTATTGAAAGAACTATGATGCACTAGAGATGAGATTAAAAGAGAAAAATCTCAATGATTATGCCATGGTTATAGTAAAATCACAAACATGAAGGGTGAATACTTTATGATATATTCAATGAATATAGAATATATAAAAAAGAGTAAAAGGGTAGTTATCAATTGCATAAGCAATAACTATATGACTTCAATAATATAATAGTGGTAAACAATGTAATACAACACTAGAATATACTATGCTAATAGTCCCCCCTTCTTACATTGTTCTTAAAATATATCATTGAAACCTATAATTTTACCTTTCCAAGGGACCGCCCTTAAGGTTTGCATTCAACACACACAAAAAAGATGATTATAAAATAAATATACATTCTTGAGAATATTTTTCTTTCAAGAAACAAAACTTAAATTAGACAGAACTCCCTAAAGTTGTCTCATACCCCTTGAAATTGTGTAGATCTAAGCTATATTTTTGAGTTATTGGACTACCATCTCCATGAAATATCTAATCAGATTAGAAGAGGGTAAATACTTGACTGATATTATTGAAACATATGACTATATAATTTATAAAAGGAGAGATGTTAAAATTATCTTAACTATAGTAAAATTGCAAATGACCTAATCTGAATTAAAACTTCCCAAATGATTGAACAATGTAATAAATAAAAAATAAATAATTTTAGGTTAACATTCTCTCCTTTATTAAAGTATTCCTACAAATTTATACCTAAAATCTCAAAAAATTCCATGCCAAGGGACCCCCCCTTAAGGTTTACATAAAAAAATAATTAAAAGTTCTTGAAATGAACTTTCTCTAAAGAAAAAATCATGAATCAAGTTAAACTACATCAAGCTACCTTGTGAACCTCATAAGGGTCTAGCCCCAAGCTAAATTATTGAGTTCTCATAATTGCATCCCCTCAAACTCCTGAATCATAGAAACCAAATTCCTAGAGAATAATCCATACTGAGCTTTGCACATATAGGGATCCATCAATTTGTTTCTTAATCTCATAAAGGTATAAATATCAATCAGAGTCACATTAACTTCCTAGGAAACAATCCATATTGAGTCCACAAAATCCCTCACCTATCTTGATTGAAAACTTCACAATAAATATGTATTCTTCTAATCCAACAACACAAAAAAGGAAAGCAAGAAAGAGATAAAAAATGCTTCTCGTGCAAAGAACCATCTCAAAGGGAGAAGCTAACTTGAGATGATGTAAATTCCTCCATCCTTTGGTGCCACCAACCTCCAATTGTGAAGGATTAAAGCATGAATCTAATCTTAGTATCTTCTAAATAATACTTATAAATAAAAAGCATCATTTAGTGGATTTGCATCCTCAACAATTGGTTCCAAGCTGAGAATAGTTATGATTAAGTCTTGAATATTATATTTAGGTTAGGCATGAAATTCTCTCAACTTACTCACTATTGACCATACATCTTCATTGGGAGCTCCAAGATGCCTTAAAATATAAAGAAGTTGTTGCGGTTTTGAATCTCTTTGAAAGGGAGCATGACTTCTAGACATTTCAATAGACCACATGTCAATAGTGTTAAAATAGTGAGTGGCTATCAAGATCACTTAAGATACTATATACATCAACATCTTCATTTTCCTTTCGTAAATAGAGTTATGTGACTACTCAACATCTTTTCTCGATTCGTTAGTTACATCAATTTTATTATAGGTCTCAATAATAATTTAATAAATAATAGAAACAACTTCAAACACATTTATTAAAAAAATTACCTAGGCATATGAAAAACTAACAAAATCTTTTTACAGTCACTTCTAGTAAAATTGTCAATGAAAGAAATATATTTGAGACTCAACTCCAATAAATGTTTTATCAATGTAGAGATATAATTTTAATATATATTTTTTCTATTGATTAAATTAGAAGAATAATTCAAAAAACATTTCATCCTACCCTTTCAAGTTTACTACCCCTATTCAATATTGTTGCAAAAATATTCCCTTAAATCTAGATTTTTCTTCTTTCCACTTTGATTCAATAGATTCTAGAATGGACTTGATTTATGCATTAGTTCTTCCCACCCACATAATTAATGATTGAATTCTTCATATAATGTACTCAAACACTTATTCAGGGTATGTGTGGGATCATCATGGAAAAAATAGGCCCTTAAGTGGTGAAAATTTTATAAAAAACAGAGTTAGGAAACTTGACGTAAACATTTGAATAAGTTATCTATATTATTTAAAAAATATGTAAGAATAGAATTTGTAGAAAATTGTATGTAGTTTCTAAAGTACTAGTTTTATTTTTAAAAGAATCTATTTGGTAAAATTTGAAATTTCAATGTAGTAGTACTTAAATTTTAGGGAAAAAATAAGAAGTAGGTATTTGTCTGACCAACCTAGCCACAATAAAATGATAATATTATTTTTATAATATTTTAGATATAAGTAGAGTACTCATGTCTCAATGTGATGCATATTTTTTATATTTTTTTTCCAAGTAAATAATTAATTATGAATTTTTTATTACAAGTTTTAAGAAATATAAAAACTCATATGTTTGACCACCTTAACTTGGTAAAAACTTCATGAAATTCAATTTCTTTTCTTTCAATCCTATAATATGTGAAGCATAGAATGTGACACATTTTTAGATTCAAAAAATTGATACCATTTGAAAGCTATAGATGTTTTTCAATCAGCCTATCAATTAGGACTTTAGTCATAATTCAAATAAAAAATGAATAATAATCATTTATTAAATTCAAAGTAAAGCATAATTTATATTGGTGGGAAGCTGATATTCTCCTTCAAAAACCCTTTTTGTTTCATCAATTTTGGGTAAAAAAAAGTTTTCAACCACATGGGCCATCATATCACTTACATATCGCCACTTTTTGGCGCATCATGATCCTGCACATACCCTTCACTATATTCACAAGATGGGATAATGGTTTGTCTTCCCCTTAATTAGAATAATGAGGTATTTATCCATGGATTTCTCACAATACACACACACACATCTATATATATCCTTGGTGTAGTATTATTTGTCTTACAACATAATGATTAAACTCCCATATGAATTGATAAGAAAATAGGTGGTTGGAAATTCCACTATTTTCCTTAGGTCATTCAAGAATTTCCTAGGGTCCCAAATTGGATTCACTATCAACCCCAAATGTGAGTCAATTATCATAAAGGAAGACCTAGGAGGGGGTTCTTTAAGTTCTAAGGGGTTCACCACCAAGAAAAGGCTTGGAAAAGACAACATAACATTCAACTCACAAAACCTATTAATGCAAGCTAAATGGTGAGTGCAAATGATGAAAATAAGAAACATAAAGTTATGATGTGTGTACATAGGAAGTCTGGAAATATGATGAGGATTCTGGAAATGCAAAAATGTTGTCAAAATATCCTAGGGAGGACTAAGATTCCCTTAATGTTGTCTTAGTATCGCTACTATTTTTCGGGGGAAATGCATAATCTTTAGATGTCAAAACAGGATCTGAAATAATCTCTACAAAATTCAATAAGGAGGACTAAGAAACCCTTACTACCATCTTAGTCCTCATTTTAATTTCTGAAATCTTTGAATGTGATCTTGAGGCTCAATGTCTACTTGTCCTTGTTCTTAGATGTTAGGTCCTGAAACTTCCAAATATTGCCTGTAGGTGAGTTTTTGTGAAGTTGAAAACTTTGCAATACAACTTTGTAACTCCAAATAATCTTCAAGTCTTCAACCTAAATCTACAATCACAAGCATGCAAGAGAGGAAAAACTTGTTGATTGTTAGTAAATAGGGGTTTTCCTTGGTCAAACCCCTTGTTGGTAATTAAACCTTGAAATGAAATAGAATAATGAAGGGAAATGATGAATGAATAGCATGTAATGTTACAACTCACCAAACCCTTTTCATGAAATATGCAAACCTTGTGTGATGTGGCTATCTTGAATGTAGATCTTGAATCAAAGATGTGCTTGATAGATCTTGACTTGAATTGCTTGCTTGAATCAAAAACCTACATCATAAATGTTAGCTAAAAAATAAACATGATGCAAGAAGATCTTTGATATGATGCTTGAATCATCATGATGGTTCCAAATGCTTGATGAATTATTCTTTAATGCTCTTGTGAAATAAATTATACTATTAGGAATGCTCTTACAAAATTCTTATTTTCTTGGATGATAAAATGAGTGAAAGAACCCTATATTTATACTTATACATGCTTAATATCTTGAAATTACACCATAACAAGCCAACATATGGATTCATTAATTCAAGGAGGCTTAATCCTGCCAAGATTTGAGATTAAATCCTAAAAATATGATAAGGGGGACTAAGATGCCCTAGGTGTTGTATTAGTCCCAAGGAATGAATCTTGGGGAATACACTCCAAAAAGGGCCCCAATTAAGGTTCCTTTGAAAAGAGGGTCTCAAGACCTTTAGAGGAAAATGATGTCCTAAGTGGCATCTTAGTCCCAACCCAAAAATTAGGGACACATAGCCAAAATCATTAAATTATAATTTCCCCTTTGATGATTGTCTAGATTAGCAATAAAAAGATATAATTTATGAGGCTTGTGGATACAAAATAGGGCCAATTAAGACATAAATAGGGATAAATAAAGAAAAGTGGACCCAAACAAGTGTGAAAATACAAAGGTATGCATTTTCCTACACTACATATAGTCCCCACTTTAGTGAGAGGATGAACTTACTTCAAACTCACACTAAAGTAGTCAACCACACAATGAAGAGGGGTTCATATGTACACATGCTAGTAAGATAGGATGCCAATACCCTAGGATGAAAGATAGGAAAAAGAAAAAGAAAAAGAAAAATGTAAGGGATCAAGCTTCAAATGGCCATCCAACATGTTGTGGACCAAGTCTAGGTTGTTTGTCCAAAAGACGTTTAAAAGTGGAACACATTGTCCACTATGAAAACAAAACACATGCTCACAAGGGATAGTAAAGCTAGGTGTCCACTAGGTGAGCCATAGAGATCCATATCAAAGTTATACCCCCATGAATATGATAAGTAAAAAAGAAAGAAAATGCATGCTCACAAGGGCTAGTGAAGCTAGTTGTTCACTAGGTGAGCCCTAGGGGACCATATCAAAGCCATACTTCCATGACTTTAATAAGGTAAAAAGAGAAAAAACAACAAGAGAGAGATGTTCAAAGGTATTTTTCTTAATTCATGCAAGGTATCATCTTAGCGAACATTGTGATTAATCTCTCCAAGAGAGGATAAACACAAGGTCTCATCTTAGGGAACATTATACTTAATATTTCCAAGAGAGGACAAGTGCAAGGTCTGATCTTAGAGAACATTGTACTTAATGTTTCCAAGAGAGGACAAGGAAATATCATGTTCTTAGAGGAAATAAAACCCAATTAATCCACTAGGGAAAGGATGCATCACAAGAAGGAAGAAAATTACACAAGGAACATGAAAATAAATTCAAATGAAATCATGCCAAAATAATGCCAATGTATGCCCCCACTTTAAAAAAATTTCTAACACCATGATGTGAGAAATTACGTTAAAGTAGAAAATGATAATTGATAACAATAAAAGGACATGAGAGCTAACTTGGAAAGCCCTATGACAAGTCATATGTTTCCAAGTAAATCTATGTCATGCAATAGGGTGGAATGGTTACCCCCAAGAATACAATGCTAAAGATAACTCAATACGTCACATGCAATCCAACTTAAGGCATATCGTCCACATCCCATGCTTTCTCTTACATATACATGGAAGGCGGTCAACTAGCCAAAAGAGGCAATGACAGGTGACATATGAGGAAAATGCTACCTAACCCCTTGCCCCCACTTAGTGGAAGACAAAGATAGGCTAAAATAATTGATGAGATGAATGATCAAGTGAAAATCATTATCGATTAGAGGAATTAGGTGCTCTCTCATAAGGAAGAGAACCACACTCCATAAGATGTTGAATTTTATCACTTAAATACTTACATTCATTAGTAGAATGATCATGAACTCTATGATATGCACAAAATAAATGTTTGTAATAAAATTTATTTTATGTTCTTGGAGGGAGGGATATCAAATGATCTTGGAGGATTCTTAGCAAGATACTTTCTTAATCAAAAGTAGGAGATGTTGCTTTGTTTTATGACAAAGATATCTCTTGCTTAGTACAAGATGTCATACTTACACAAGACTCTTTAAATTGTTATATTTTGTTCTCTTCTTTAAAGGAAGGTGTAAAATATAACAAATTTGAATCATTAGTGTTTTGTGTGATGACATTGATGTTAAGCGAGGACTTCTCTATTTATTTCAATTGATAACAATCAAGACCACTAGTGTCTATCAATTTAGGATGTGAGTATGTGTAGGATCATGATGGGCCAAAAAGTGGCAATATGATGGGTATGTGTAGGGTATGTGGCTAACAATTTTTTTTACCCAAAATTGATGAAATGAAAAGGGTTTTTAAAGGAGATTCTCAACTTTCCATCAATATAAATTATGCTTCACTTTGAATTTAATAAATAATTATTATTCATTTTCTATTTGAATTATGACTAAATTACTAATTGATAGACTGACTGAAAAATATCTATAGCTTTCAAATGGTATCACATTTTTTGAATCTGAAACATGTGTCACATTTTATGATTCACATGATATAGGATTTTAAAAAAAATGAATTTCATGAAGTTTTGACCAAGTTAAGGTGGTTAGAAATATGATTTTTTATATTACATGGAAAATAATTACAAAAAAATATGCATCACATTGGGACATGAGTCCTCTACTTATATCTAAGATATTATAAAAAATAATTATCATTTTATTGTGGTTAGGGTGGTTAGAAAGACACCTACTTATTTTTTTCCTGAAATTTAAGTACTAGTGCATTGAAATTTCAAAATTTCACCAAGTAGATTTTTTTTCTTAAATAAACCTCATAGTTTAGAAACTACATTCAATTTTCTATAGATTATATTATTACATATTTTTAAAATAATATAGATAACTTATTCTAATTTTTACGTAAAGTTTCCTAACTCTGATTTTTTTGAATTTTTCGCCACTTAAGGGCTTGTCTTTTCCATGATGATCCTACACATACCCATGCACTGTTGTTAAAGTTGGCTTAGAGGAATCTTTTGTAAGAGTGTTGATGTTAAGTGAAGGATTGTTTATTTCTATTAAAGGACAATAACCAAGACCACTAGTATTTTCTTGCATTTGAGGCTCTATAGGGACACATATACCTTGTTCTATAGCATCACATACTTGTTTGCTATAACCAAGTTGTTTCATCATTTCATAACCTTTTCCATAAAGTTTCTTCATCTCTTTTGTATTCAGTGGCTGTTCATGATTAATTTCATTAAATTTTGTTGTGTAATTTTTTTTTTCTTCTAAAGTTGTTTAGGTGGATGCTTTTGAAGGGTCTTCCAAATTTTGTGTTGACATTACCACTTTTTATTTTCTCATGTCTAAATATTTTTGTATGATTTTTTATTCTCCCATGAGTGTTGGTTCGAAATTCAACAATCCAAAGCATATAGCGATATCATTGTGAAGGGTTTAAGACATCTATCTTTTCGTTCTTGCATGGGTTCTACTTATGTAGTTGGTGTCAATGTTTTCAAAGGGTTCTCTTTACCTTTCTCAATGTTAAAAAAACTGTATGGTTTAGGATTGGCTTCGATTGTATAAATTTTTTTGTTGTAGACATATTTCATGATATGATGAAGGGTAGAGGGCACAACTTGCATCTCATGAATCCATTGTCTACCTAGAAGAAGATTGTATGGAAGATCATTAGGCATAACATGGATCGGGGTTTGTAATGTAACTTTATCAACTTTAATAGGTAATGTGATCACCCCAAGTGATCTTTTTCCCATGTTATCAAAGCCACTAATAGATAAAGAGGTGGGGTGGGGTTTTTGATTTATCAACACGAAGCTTATCCAAAAGGTTTGCACTACACACATTTAAGTTTGAGCCATTGCCCACAAGGGTTTTTTTTATCCCTATGCTATTGTATTGAGCTATGATCATGAAAGCAACATGTTATTTTTGCACTTCCAAAGGAGGGAGCTCAGTTTTGTGGAAAAGAATTTCAACATTTATTCCATGAATCAGGGTTGCTATGTTATTCGGTTGCACATTATAAGGGATATGAACTTGTTGTAAGGAAGTTTAAAGCATAGTGTTATAGTTAGGTGAATTTTGCATCAAGTCCTAGAGGGATATCTTTGAGGGAGTATTCTTAATTTTTTCAACAAGATCATACTCCTTTCTACTTTATCAAGGAAAAGGAGGGAGACCTAGTAAGATAGGATTAGGTAATGGGAAGGATATTGAAGGTGTTTGTTTTGGTTGTGGATTATTCCTAGTGTTGTATGTATGAGTGATGGTATTTTAACTCAATTGCTATGAAACATTATTCTTAGGTAATTCGAGGATAAGGACAGGTTTTTTTTTAACTTGTGGTTTTTGAAGGGGTGTATAAATGATAAGTTTAGGCTCAGGAGAGTACCCCAAGGGGTATCTAATGTGCACAACTTGAGAAGACTTTTCATGATGTCTTAGTGAAGGGGAGTCTAATGTCACTTTATCATCTTCATCTAAGGAGTTATTGTTGTCAATGTTCTCATTTTCTTGCACCATGATATATTCC